>JAUZST010004343.1:0-16386 GCA_034779995.1 Parotocinclus haroldoi | reverse complement strand
AGTTTAAATATATAATCGAGCTTTGTAGAGCTGAGGACCAAGACTTTTAGTAGTCAAGTCAGATCCAAGACCAGGGAGTGACCAGTACTAAGACGACTGAGACTAGATTAAATTTTTTTTTGTCATATAGGAATAAAAAGAAGAAAATGAAAAACAAAATAGTGTGTAATTCACTTTACACCCATTATACATTATATGATATAGCATAATAAAAAATCTGAATAAATAATATAGCTTGGTGGGTAACATCACAGCAAGAAGGTCCTGTGTTCAGTCCCATTGTGGAGCAGCCTGGCTCCTTTCTGTGTGGACTTTGCATGTCCTCTCCGTGTCTGCATGAGTTTACTCTGGGTACTCTGGTTTCCTCCCACACTCCAAAGACTTGCGTGTTAGGTTAATTGGTGTCTATAAAGTGGCCCTTAGTGTGTGACTGTCTGCGTGACTGTGTGTGGGTCCTACGATGGATTGGTGCTCCGTCTAGGGTTGTTCCTGCCCTTGCACCCAGAGTTGCCGGGTGGGCACCGGTTATCCCATGAACAAGTGTGGATTGAGTGGAAGGATGGGTGAATGGAGTAAATAATATTATGCTTCATTATACATGCTATAAAATGTAACATTAAATTATATAGAGCCTAAACGTATTATTCATTATTATTATATTATAGTCTGTGCAAAAAAGGTGATAATGATGGTTCTGTTTCCCCTCTTCTCTCAAACTCAATTAGACGTCGCCACAAAGTCAATTTGAAACAGCAAGAACAACCATTGCATCCTTTTTTATTATTAAATGTCAAATCACGATAACAATAGATGTAAATGCACAATTGCAATATTAAGATGATTCCAAATAAAATATGCTGATTGATTGGATACTGAATGAGAACTTGTTTTTTCCTTTTAGTCAGTCTGAGTGCATTTTATTTTGGCATGTAGAGAAACGACTGATTTATTCTGTTGAAATGAATTCCTGGCATTTAATAACAACAGAAAAAAATTATGTTTATAATTAGCGTCGCCTCCAGCAGACGCATTAGACTTGCACCTCACTCCAAGACCGAGATGGCACCAGAGAACTACAAAAATGCCCCCCCCCCTTATTATACAAAAAGCTGCAATGGCATTTTGTATATATGACAAAATTACTTAAAATTGAACCTTTCCTGTCACCATAACGGAATTTAACCTCTCATATGATATTGTCTTGGTCTTGGTCACCAATTCTATGTGAACACTGCTATTTATAGCCAGAGAGCCAGTATTCATGTTTTTAGAAAGCATTTAGTTTTCCTTACTTAAGTACACGATGAAAAGACCAATTATGTTTAATTAACAGCTTTAGGACTAATAAACTGGCAATTTATTAAAACCGTCTTTCACTGTAACTCATCTATGTTTGAAGACCACTGTTTTAATTCAATTTCTAACAGAACAGGATGCAGCTGGATTGATTTTTTTTATTCCGGAACCACTAATAAATTGTTCTGCTGCAGTGACAAGGTCAACAGATGACCCACGGCTGCTGAAACATTTTGCTATTTTATTGTTAAAATTATATTCGCGCTAAAAAACGTGTCATATTTTATTACAGGTCCAAAAATTAGTTTAATAAGTATAGTAGTATGTCATGTATTTTTATGGTCTGTATTTTCATAAGTGTATCAACAAAATCCGGTCTGTGAGCCACACATCTATTTATAAAGTCAAAACAAGTTGGACATAATGCTCTTGGGTTTAGAAGTTTCGTGTATAAGCTGGGGGGGGGGGGTGAATGCGTTATGTAGAAGAATGAGTTATTGTGTACCGTGTACCTTTAAATACCTAACTCATTACATCCACTACATGAGCGTGGCATTACGTCAGATAGCCACAGTTGTGGCTCTATAGGGTTAGCAGGTTGCGCCTGTGTATGTGTTGTAATGGAAAGGCAGAAATCACTTTCTTTACCAGCCTTTTCTTCCCCTGTATGGGCACGACAGGACCCGAGATCCTCCATGTTGATAAGATAAGAGTGTTGCAGTCACTGGCTTGCACAGATTGCTGCTGCGGCAGAAGAGGAAATGCCTATCTGATGGAATTTTCACTTCACATTTTGAATAGAGAAAAGGGGGCGAGAGAGGTGAAGAAGGGTACCACTTCTGACTGCATTGTAAACTCACTGCTATAAGCCTAGTTTATAAAAGCCTGCTTTGTGATTCGTGTGAAGTGTTAACAGAGAGTGCTCTGGAAAGTCCAGTTGGATTATCAGAACAGAGCCAGTTAGTTAGTAGCAGTAACATGTTTTGTTGTTTTACACAAAGAAGAGTTTTCAGTGAGGTAGCACTACGTCTGCTTAATATATACTTCTAAAAAAAAATAAAGGGAACACTTGGCGTTACATTGTGTTGTTTAAGTGTTCCCATTATTTTTTTGAGCAGTGTATAAACCCTATGGCTCTCATTCATGAAACGTTTGCGAAAAGACGAGCAAACTGCGAGTAAATTATGTGTAAAATGGACCTTCTCGAAAACTCACAGATTTATTAGATAGATAGATCACTTTATTAATCTCAGGGGAAATTCAAGAATTAGTCGAATGTAAGATGATGAATACCAGTTCGGGTGCTCGTTCGTTAATAAATAGCATACATTACAATAAATCCATACCCACCAATAACAAATAACACCAAAATTCCCCCTGTGATATTTTCAATTTCTCATATACAGTACATATACACTGCTCACAAAAATTAGGGGGTATTTTTATAGGGCATATGTTATTTTGGGGTATCCCCTAAGTTTTGTCAGGGATGTAGTCAAAACCACTAGACCGAGCCTTTTAGTCGTCCAGTACAGGCCAAGACCGGGGGTGACGATACTAAGACGTGACTGAGACCAGATTTTTTTTCATCATACAACAATAATAACTCTGGACCTGATGGTCCTGGGTTCAAATCAAGCAAGGCCATTAACCCACCATTGCTTGAATTGTAAGACTGTAAGTCGTTCTGGATAAAGGCGTCTGCTAAATGCCATAAATGTAAAAGTAAGTAAATGTAAAAAGCATTAAGTTGCATAAATAATCAGTCCTTACACTGAGATATCCGTGGTCTTATTATTAGTGTGTGTGTGTGTGTGTGTGTGTGTGTGTGTGTGTGTGTGTGTGTGTGTGTGTGTGTGTGTGTGTGTGTGTGTGTGTTAACAGAGTGCATGTATTGTATGGCAGACAGAGAGTGTCATTTCATTTTTTATTGTTTATTTTACAGCACTGATTTAAATAGAGCCAAATAGAGCAAGAGTGAGGGGAAAAGTAGTGGATATTAATGACCAGAGATGGGAAAGGGAGCAAACAGTCAGTTCTCCCTGTTTTCCCTCCAACTTCCTGTCTTTCAGGCTGTTACTTTTCTCTTGCCCTTGTTTTTAAATATCCTGTACAGTAGCTTTAGTCAGTTCAGAAAAAAGGCAACGGTGGAATACCTTCCCACAATACTGCAATACTATAGCGTAGGTATTATGAGTATTTTATATGCTCCCTTTTCTCACTGTGGTCATGAAAGCCAGAGTATCGCATATTCATGAGAATCACATGAGCCTCAGGAGAGTACTTATTCAGAGCAAGAATGTGACTCTGGACCTGAACCTAGGAAGCACTGAAGTCCCCAAACAGCGTTCTTACAGGAATTATTTTGGGGAAGACTGTGCATTCGAGTTAGGTAGTATAAACAACTTTAGTATTGGGTGATTTGGTCAGCATCTTGTTAATCCATTCTGTTCGTGTACTATTAATATCTGGTTGATCCTTGTCCACGTTTCAGTCATAGGAAAAGCTGCCAAATTCCCAAGCTATGCTTTTAACTTTCAAAAAGAAGCAGAGTCAAATGGTCACTACATTTGGTCTTTACTATTGTTTTTGGTCTTGTTATTCAGCTATTCAGTTAAGTTTGTAGACCCTGATTCTGTTCTAAACATTTCAGACTTTCCCAGTAATGATGAATCTTTGACTTTGACCTTATTTGGTCTCAAGCCACCATTAGGGTTCTTGATTTAGTAATGGTATAATGACCACGTTACATATCCACAACAATTGGACCCAGAAATGTCAAACTTATAGAACAGTCACTCCACAATACTCCACTGATTTCCACTGATCTTTTGTTTATATGGCATCAGTTACCATTTCAGCGGCACACACGATGTTACAGATGTACACAAAGTTATGTCAAGGCTAGTCACATATATACACTCGAGTCAATGCCAATTTAGTGTAATCAATGAACGTAACGCTCATGTCTCTGGACTGTGGAAAGAAGCCGGAGTACCCGGAGTAAACTCACACAGACACGGATAGGACAGGCAGACGTCACAAAGGACCCAGGCCGTTCCACCCTAGGACTGAACCCCTTCGTGCCACCCTCCACTGATCTTCAATCCAAGATTTGTAAGCTTTAGCATACCTTTTCACTCAGCTCCCCTTCCGAAAAAGTGGTTTTGCGGCTGCTACTATCAGAAAAATACCAAGCTTATTTGGACTGTTAAAAGGTCAGGCTGAAATCTTGATAAAGCTTCCAGGTGCTGCTATTGCTCAAGGGGAAGGCAAGTTAACACTGCAGGCATATCTACTCTGATGGTGACCTAAGACTTTTACACAGTACTGTATGTGAGAAACAAACATGCTTTATGTGCTTAATTGTTTCAAGTACATTGTTGCTGACTTTACTTGGCAACAAGCATCACTTCCAAGGGCATGGGATGATTTGAAAACATGCCAAAAAATTAAGGCCAGCATGGTTTGCAATGGTTATCTCTGACTCCACGCAGCCCCAGAGACCCGAGTTCAATTCCTGGCCTAGCTAGCACCTATGCTATTTGCATGTTGCATGTCAGTATGTGTTTTAACATTATAACGTGCATGTCTTCCATAGATTTATATACATGCCATCAAAATAAATCCAAACATACTGTTTTTCAATTTGTCTATTTATGATGGGTAAAATCTTGCTTCACTGTAGAGCCGTGTGCAGTGCATTGAGTCCCTCCTTATCATCCCCCAATGCAGTGAGAAACTGTCACTTTAGCCAAAATATATTCTGTTTCTTTATTTCTAAATTGTGATCCAGAAAGTTCTATTAAACACAAAGTTCTATATATGAACCCATGTGGCAAGAGCATGAGTAGATTGAATCCTGAGCCATGTTTGACTGGTGTAGCCCGTCCTATGAGTACCAAGATGATGATGATGAGCAGGTTTTACCACTGAGATAAATGACATCACTGGATCTGTGCCAGAACTATGCCTGGATCGCAGGGCAGTTGCAGATTAGTTTCTATTTGAGAATTAGTTGCTATTTGTGGCAGAAAGCTAACTAAAACTGCCGGCAGAAGAAACAAATGGAGTAAGTAGTTCTGCGACTTCATGGTGGCTTGCTGGAGACAGCTAACAGCTTTACAGCAAGAACGTCATGCTTTAAAGGTTATGTAAAGTTTGCATCTCCTTTCTGTGACCATATGGCTTTATTCCGTGTCGTCCAGATTTCTCACACAGTCCGATGATTACGCAATGATTACTTTGCAAACTATTAAAATATATAAGAAAATGAATGAATGAAGAAGTACTGTGTCTTAGAAATACATCCACTATGGAAACAAAAGAAGGGGGAATAGGGGGTGTCTTTGAGAGAGAGTTAAGGAGGGTTTAAGTGAATTAATACAGTGGACTAATAGTAAAAAAAGAAAATCAAGATGTTGTGCTCAATATTGATATTTGAAAAAATCATTATATCAGAAACACTCTAGTATGTTGGCTATTTAGTCAATAACTGCTATGCTACTATTCCATAGAATGTCATATATTCTTGAAAAGAATGTTTTTTAATATGTTTGGACAAACATCCAGGCTGCATAATGTGCAAATTCACTGAGCTTCTTGTGCACGTTAAGCGACTCCTACCTGTGCACGACCATTTTAGGTTTTGGCCCACTTTATTGGCTTGAGACAATCTTCCTGCATGAACCCAAATTGAGGATGATGAGTTACTGTGGCCACATAAATAAAAATGAACCAGCTATGTTGTAGGTGATTAATTCTTAAAGTCTGTGAATACACTGTGGCCTTTCTTGTGCCTTGGCTCTATGATTTGCCAGTAATTCGCAGCAGGAAGTGAAGCCAAAGCTTACTGTGATTTGGCAGGGCACAGTAATTGTAAATTAGAGGAAAAAGTGTCCAGGATGGGTATGTTTACTATTTTCTTTCAAGATTAGGTGCAAATAGTTATGTGAGAGCACTTTCCAAATAAGAATTAGGACCAAACAGTTGTTCTACAACGCGAAGGTTTGTAAACAAATATTTGTGGTCTGAAATATAGTAGGATCGTATTACCTTTACTACTTTACATTTCATATTTGTAGAAATAGTTCATTTTAAAAGAATTTGGAACATAGGAATCAGCATCTATACCTTGTGTAATCTAATAGTGAAAATATGAGTCGTCTAATTGTATTTTTTTCTAAATACACAATGTATGCACTTCTAACAATGCTTTCTACCTCACTAATAAACCACCATGGAAGTCAGTCAAGTCAGGAAGAAGGACGGTCAGTTTCCTTCTGCTTTTTTTAGTGAGGGTGCAGTGGCAACCGGAGGAGCCCAAACCCATCACCACAGATTCCAGATCCCTCTGGGCCATTTGGTTGTTGATTTTGAAATATACAACCCCAAATCAAGCTGGGACAGTATGGAAAATGCATATATAAAAAAGCAGTGTCTTACATTTCTTTTGACTTTTATTTAATTGCAGACAGTTTGAGCCAAAGTTCAATGTTTAATGTTTTGTCTGATCTAATAAACAGGTAATAAACAGGTAATAAACACCTCGCAATTTTCTTAAATAAGCCTGAATTCATGCTCTGTCATCTTTGACTTTGGACATTCAGATCTCTTGCCTTATTGCAACCACATGTGCATTTAATTCATATTTGTGATTGTGTATTGCTTATGTTTTTCATTATTTAAGTTCTCGGACACAGTTGTTTGTGTTCACAGATGAACAGTTACGTAGGAAAGTGAGATCTTAAAACCAAAACAGCTCCCCTGAACTAAAAACAGAGAGCACATAATCGGACGGACCCTAAACAGAGCGCTTCTTAAGACGAGATGGGTTGTTTATTGTTCTTGGCAGTAGTAGCTGTTAGCCAGTGCAGAGTCAAGGACCGCTCCAGTCGTTCTAAATGGGTCATGTCGAAGGTCAAAGCGCTTAAAGTGTTGCAATTGTTGTGTATTAGCAGAGCTGGAAATGTTTGTATCTCAAGTTTTTTGGTAGAGTTGTAGTTTAACTAAAAATAAGGTAAATGGGCTCTGAAATATGTTTATACAACCGCAAATTAGAAATAATATGGACAGTATGGAAAATGCAAATATAGAAAAATTGCAGACAGTATGAACTGTATGACATATGTTTTGTATAAAATAAACATCCATTCCTGCATTTCAGGCCTGCAACAAATGAGAAATTTAGGGTTAGTAATGAGGTAAAAATGTGATTTCATAAAGGCGATGTCTACAAGTGCCTATAATCATGACTTGGGAAAAAAGCTGTGTCCAACAAAGGATGTCTCTGAGGACCAAAGGTGGGCAGATGTTAGTATGGACTAACACACACACACACACACACATGCCCTCAATAATATGATTTTCAAAAAATTGTATATGTACCGTAATCTGATGAACTAGTTGACCTACACTTGGATAATCTAAAAATGGAAGAACTCAATTCAAGAGAAATAAGTAAGCAGGTCTATGGAAAAAATGTTGTGGGTTGAATTATAGTGCCAGTACGCCTGACTTTCTTCAGAGGAAGGTATCTAAAACAGTCTTGCTTGAAGTTGTTAGATAATGTAATGTGATAATTTGCATATTTGTGACATCATCGAGTCATATTTGCAAACTGCCTAGTGTCAGATGGGGCCAGTACTTTACATCTTGTTGCTTCTTTCTTATTAGGTGTACAGGATAAACCATGTGCAATAATAGTCAGTCTTCAGCTTGTATAACAGTGAAAATTTAGCCATTAATGTCTAAACCACTGGCAACAACAGTGAGTACATCCGAAGTGAAAATGGTCAAACTGTGCCCAAAATATAGTGGAGTTCACTAGAGCTTCACAGGTTGACACTGGAATCCTCTTTCACTCCTCCATAACAACATCACAGAGCTGGTGGATGTTAAAGACCTTGTGCTTTTCCACCTTTTGTTTGAGAATGCCCCGCATGCTCTCTAGGGTTTAGGTCTGGAGACATGCTTGACCTTTACCTTTGGTTTATTATCAAGGTAGTGGCCATCTTGGAGGTGCATTTGGGATTGTTATCATGTTGGAATACTGCCCTGTGGCCCAGTTTCTAAAGGGAAGGGATCGTGATCTGCTTCAGTATGACACGGTATACGGTGGCATTAATGATTGCCGTAATGAACTGTAGCCGATAGCACTCATGCAACCCAAGCCATGACATTCCCACCACCATGCTTGACTGTAGGCAAGACGCACTTGTCTTTGCACTTCTCACCTGGTTGCCCCACACATGCCTGACACCATCTGAACCAAATAAGTTTATCTTGATATCATCAGACCACATAACATGGTTCCAGTAATCCATGTACTTAGTCTGCTTGTCGTCAGCAAACTGTTTGCGATCTTTCTTGTGTATCCTTTTAAGAAGAGGTTTTCTTCTGGGACGACAGCCATGAAGACCATTTGATACAGCGTGCGGCATGTGATCTGAGTGATAACATACAACTTAACACACCTGCTCCCAAGTCACACCTAAGACCTTGTAACACTAACATCACTGTATCACGTGATACCAGGGAGGGAAAATGGCTAATTTTGCACAATTTGGCCATTTTCACTTAATGGCGCACTTACTTTTGTTGCCAGTGGTTTAGACATGAATGCTTGTGTGTGGAGTTCTTTTGAGGGCACGGCAATTTTACAATGTTATACAAGATTAGGCTAGCTACTTTAGATTGTATACATTGCCATAATTTTCGTTTTGTCCCAAGAAATGATAGAATGATATACAGTATTTACAAAAATGTGAGGGATGTACTCACCTATGTGAGATACTGTATTTAGAAATAAAAATATGTATAAGGTTTGTACCTGGGGCGTTTTTAGACTAATTGTTGTACAGGAGCAAACAGAATTGAGAGGGGCACAGCTGTACACCTCTGGTTGTTCAATAATATTGGTACAAAAAAATAAATGTGTGCACTAAATAGGTGAAGTAATTTAAAGAAAGTGGGCGTTACTCTGCCATGGAGGAGAAATGATGGACAGATTACAATATTTTTTTATAAATTGCAATAAATAAATATATAGCTATTAGATATTATTATCTTGTCTGCAGCATGGCTGTTTTTCTTTTAAATATTTGCGAATGGCCAAAAACCAAAAGAAACTGCCCCTGACTAAAAGGATTTAATCTTTTGGGAAAAGATAATTATGGGCATTATGGGAAATGTAGTGCCTGTAGTGAATTGTAGCTCTGCTCAACAATTCAGGATAATACAGATTACTTTGGTGGGCCACAGAAAAAAGTAAAAATAGGTCTGTTGATGCCCCTGGCTTTTATTACCGTGACTAGATTTGTTTCTGGTCTCTTTTTAGAAAATAACTAGCTAGAGGTCTGAAAAGGTCACCAAATCTAGTGACAAAATTGCTAAGTTGGCAAGACTGAATAGTTTTTCTTTTAATACCATCCATGTCAACTTTTCAAAATTGCAAGTGTAGCAATAAATAATCATTGTTGTAAATTATGTTCTATACACGTAAGGGGAAAGGTGAATATTTCTGAACAAAAATCTTATTTCATTTAATTTTTAAGTGATTTGTTGTGCTGTTAAAGTAAGATCAGGACTGATTTCACTAACATGAACATAGAAAATGCGGATATAAAATGAATGATGAATGAATGAAATAAGGATTTCAAATTAATGTCCTTAATTGAATGGTAGATTTCATTATCATTAAAAAATATTTTGGTGTTTTCTTATAATGGACTTAGAGTCAGATTTTACAGAGATCTATATCTTTTGCTGTTCACCATGGATCATGTCCGTGCAGTCCACACTCCGAGCAAAAATTCAGAGAAGAGAAATGCTTTCAAACGCTTTGCACGCTCTATGAATTATGCCCCTGTAGAAACCAAACAAAGCTTGATGACATCATGAATCATTGATCATCTCAAAATGGGTGAAAAACGGTGATTGGCATAACCGAGCTTGGCCTCTCATGTTCTGAGATCCCGCCCTCTCTCCCGACGTGGTCCCAAAGTGTAAGGTCATTACTGAAATGGGGCATCAATTAAGATAAGGAGATATGACTTTCTCTGCCCTGCCTTTGAAGTCTCTGGTTTTCCCCTTTGTTACCATCTCAGAGCAGACATGTGGGGGAGAAAGTTTTTTTGGCTGCTAGCTTTGATCTCATAGTAGTGAAATTATGATGAACTCTGAGTCTTGGGTTATTACCCAGTTTTATTTCGCTCTGCTGAGGTGGATGCCATATCGTTTTTAGCATTTCTTATTAGAAAAATGTTCACATTTGTTACTCCAAGGGTTCTTTAGTCTTTTCGAGGGTCAAAACCAATTCATTCGCACCCCTGTATTTGAGTCTTCTTGGAACAGCACTTTTTATTTCTCTCCCGTTGAGCTTAATTCACACGTTTTCAATGGGGTTCAGGTTAGGGGTGTGCAATATGCAACTTAAGCTAGCTCTTTATCTAAAAGCACTTGACTGAAGTTAGGAATGAGGGAACAAACAGTGCATGGAGACAAAATACAGACAACACCAGGCTCACAGTCTTTGAAAGTGGTTTGAGAAGTCATATTTGAGAAGGTGGATGATAAGGTGGAAGATGGCAATCTGCTAGCTGTCTTAATGACAGCATAGTAAGTGCAAATTAATCACCATGCAGAAAATGAAGATTATTACAAAGTTCAAGAGTCAGCTTTGCACAACAGGCTTAAACCTTCCACGGCAGCAAGGGACATGCCCGAATGTGTGGTTACTGAGCAATTTGGATTCATGTTTAGATTACTGTCCTGCTAGAAGATCCGCCCACAACCTAGTTATGATTTATAATCTAGTTATATTTCCTTATGTCGTTTTCAAGGTTTCTACCACCACATCATTACAGATCCTCCACCATGCTTACCAATGGAGACATGATTCTATCCATTCTTTATTAACCAAACTCATGTTAAGTAATTGTTGCCTTTCCCCTAGAACCTGGTTCCAGTAGCATCTAGCAAACTCCATCTGCTTTTGTTTGTGGTTAGGTGAAAAAACGTTTAGGTGTTATTCTGGGTAAAGTTTCAATGGGTGTAGGCCAAGGTGCTCCCTGGATGGGATACATACAGTCCAGCCCATGGTTCAAACCCAGTGTTTCCAAGCTCTTATTAGCTCTGAGCCACAGAAGCTATAGTTTGGACTCATGGTGACCCTAAAATATTACAGGTATTCAACTATGATTTTTGGTGAATTATTATTGATTATGTTACTATTATTATTCATTTTGACTCTTATCACCCTAATAACCTTGGAATAGTACAATTCAACCAAAACAACCGTCTCCAATATCAATTGTGTATTCTACAATCTTTCCCATGTTGATAAATATATATGAATTGGGATATATATGAATGAGAGGACATTGTGAGTCTGAATCACTGTGTACTGAATTGTGAAACGAGTTTTGACTGAAATGTTAGAGTTATGTGAAGTCTGGAGAGTTTCTAAACACTCTAATTTACTTTATTTTTAGTTTTAGTTTTAATTTAGGGTAAATTTACCATAGTGAATTTGTGTGAAGAGTGACACAATTCAATTATATTTTGTTTGTACACATCTTTAGGAGTGTTTTTCTTTTAAATAATATACTTTTTTGTTTTGACTTTTAAGACCTATTTCAACAGTGACAATACTTCACGACTGATTATAAGTACAGTGTCTCACTTTGATCTAGTTAAAAAAAATAAACTCCATGTGTACATCCACACAATTTACACTTAAATTTACAGTTAGTCCTCTATCATACACCCATATCCAGTGCAACTCACAGCTTAAACATCCAAGCAATCCAATCCAAGCAATTGTAGAGTAATTATCCTTGGTCAAGGGCCCGACAGTGGCAGTTCAGGGACTTGAACTGTGGGCCTTTTGTTCCATAGCCTAGTACCTTAACCACAGCTATAAATCAACAATAAACCTACAGGATCACCTTAAAACTACACCTAACTTAAAAAAAAGTTTAAATAATACCAAAATTATAGTATCGCACAGATTTTGTTCCTAATTGTTCTATTGAAGAAACCTTGAAGGGACGGGTGGCTGTACATTTATCTATTGAGACAAGGTCGTTCAGGAGACGTACAATCTGTCATATGTCCACTTGGATAGCTTGTCAGACTGACTGTAATGTATAGTTAATTAAACTTGTAATTTATCTTCATGTCATTGTGGATCTTCAACTGCACACGACCAGGAAGCTTCTCCAGAACTAGATGATATATGACTCACCCGCACCTCTCTGTCACCTCTGGCAACAACAGATTCATCATGTCAATGACACATGCTTCAATCCTGATCTGTGCGTGTGTTTATGTTTCCAGATGTGTTAAAAGTTAAGTAGTAATAAATATACTGTACCTTTCTTGACAAACTTAAAACAAAGGTTGAGGACATCAATTTCAATCTCTGTTATTCATCCAAACTCCTTACTTCATGTGGAAACATTGTTTTTTTTTAATTCATGGTGATACCATTATTTGTGATTTCATCATCAGCAGGTTTACTCTGTCTCTTTCACACTCCCAACAATTTAGAAAAAAGGCCAGCTGAAACCAAATAAATAAAGAAAGAATACATAAATAAAGGATGGAAATTAAATTCATATCTAAAGTGCAAGTTCTTTAGTGTAGAGAAATAACGAATTTCGGAAGAAAGACAGTAAATAAATAGGAATTAATATGAATAAATATGATACAATATATTAGAGATATATAATATATTATAGATTTATTTAAAAAACAAACTAGGAAAAAGGACTTAAAGAAGAGAGGGAAATACAGTATGAATGAAAGGAACAAGAAAGAAAAGAGTACAAGTGCAACAATGTAAAGAAAGACTAATTTTATTTTATTTTTATTTTTTTAAGGAACGAAATATTGAACGATAGGTGAGTGTTTACGAAAAAGAGAAGAAATGGAGAAAGGTATACAAAAGGCAAACAAAGAAAAAATACAGAATAAAGAAGAACAATGAAAACCAGCAAATAAATAAAGAAAAGAATGGCAAAGTTAATCAAAAGAATAAATGATGAAGTAAGAAACAAAGAATGGATGAAAGTTAAAAGTTGACAAAATTTGGAAATATGACAATAGAAACAAAAAGACAGAAAATAAAACAATGAAAGGAAAATGGAAATGTTCCAATATAAGTGCATGTCACATCCAACGAGCCAGCTCAGAATGCACTCACTCGACTAAACACGGTAGTACCCGAGCGCACACGAACGCTGTCTCTGGAGTACTGATTAAATTTAAACCCTGAATATCCACTGGCCAGACAGGCAGTATTTCCACATTTCATAATGAGCTGTACTAAGCATTTTCTTGTTGGATATACTGGTTACCGATTGCGTTGTTTGTTTACTTGGATTCTGTTTTGCTCTCTCTGGACTTTAATTACCTGAACCCTGCCTGTCGGCCGTTTACAGATTTGCCTTCTGATTTTGCACTGTTGACTTGTTTTTAATAAATACAACTGCAATTGCTTCCTACACCTGCCTTGTGTGTGTTTACACACCTGATGTAAAAGTGCAACAATTTAATCAGAAGAAAGAATGAAAGAATTAAAAAAGAAATGATGAAAGAATGGGATCATTTATTTTTTAAGTGCCAAGAATGAAAGAGAGAAAGAAAGAAAGATAAGTTCTATCCTGTCAGTAAGTGAGCAGTCAGTGAGGGACTATAATGTATCCAGTACACTTGTGTTGGCACGACTCTCCGTTTCACATAAAGCTTTATATTGTTGGATTTCCATCTCGGCCGTAACTTAACCCTCGGCTCATGCAGCACACACTCTATATACATTCATAAAACTCACATATGCCTGCTCTGTGCCAAGAGGGTCCATTTTGGAAGTGTTTCCCCACCCTAACTCATGATTCCCCACCTCTCTGCCCCCCGCCAATTTCCTTCTTTTCTCGATTCCTTTTTATTAATGTTCCCACTAAGGTCAGCGTGCTGTGCAGATTACCTTGATAAAGTGGAATATTAGGTGAGTCTGAGGTTACCGGTGCGGCAGCAAATCGGATCCATATGATGATTAAACCACATCCCGTCTGCTCTACATGCATGCATTCTGTAGCTCTGTGTACCGGATGGAGGCCTGAGCAGTTCCTCCTCATATACACATATATTTATTCCAGTGATGGATTGGTCTGTGACCTGTGTGTGTGTATGTGTGTGTGTGTGCGTGTGTGTGAGACATCTCATCTCACACATTTCTCATCAGAGTTTCAGGAGTTCAGTCTTGATTTCCTGACGTTCTAGTCAAAGGGACAGATCATTATCTAATATCTGAGACGGTGAGGCTGTCTGCTGGACAAAGACTCCTCTCACAAACTCCTTTTCCACGAAATCAGTGCTGGTTCCAGAACTGGTACCTAATCTGTAACCGTTCTGTGCTTATCCACTAGTCAAAACTTTTCTTCTTTAGCACATACAGTACATGCTGCTGGTCTAGATCCGAGGACCAGTGGTGCAGCACTGGAAAAGGATTTAAATTTATTGTTATTCTTAATGTTCTCACACCGCTTTTGCAGATTAGAGTCCCGGCAGTTTCAGCATCTATCTATAAATAGCACAAGGCGAATTCTGTTTCTCTAGGTACACTGCTTATAAAAATTAAGGGATATTTAAAAGTAAATATTAATCTGTTTTAAAAAGAATTTCTTTCATTAAACAGGATCATCAGAAGAGAGTACAAGGTGAAGAAAGCTATTCGATTATACAAATGAGATGCAAATTCAATGATGGTGATTGAGTAGTAAGTGATATATTCATGAGGGTGAACAGAAGCATGTTAAACTGGAAGAGAGTGCCACCATATTAACTGTTCAGTAGGGTGTATGGTCACATTAGACTGCCAAAACACACTGACAGTAATAAGGACATGGACAGGATCAGACTGTCCAGCAGACTGTTCTTGTGGGATCCTCTTCATATTCATTTTTGTGACCAGTGTGTTTTATTGCCTGGTCTGATCTCTTATTCCCTTTTGAACAAACCATATACAGAATTATGTTCTCTGTTATAGAATCAAACCTTTTATTCTTAACTGGAGTGCACTTGGAGAGAAGTGATGTATTCAGATGCTGTGTATGTAATTAATGTTCTGTAAACCGGAAACCAAGTCCTTGTGAACAACACACATGGCGAACAAAATCTGATACAGATCTGCTCTTATTCCTGAGTATGCTTGTACAAATCGAAGACGCCTCTCATTGTTCTCTGATGTGACACATCCAAGAAAACTCAGATGCACTTTGACTTGCCATTTTTCAAGACTCTGCTCTTCTTTTTTTCCATTGATCATGTTTTTTTTTTATATTTCTTTCCGACTGACCGAAGCTTGTTCAAAGGGTCTGAGGGATATTAGGCTGCATATAAGGCTTATTGCAAAACATTCTACAATCTGAATCCTAGCATAGCTTACATCAAATACACTGTACACATATACAATACTGAGTAAAAGTATATTCTCTTTATTAGAATAATACCAGAAAATACAGGAAATATGTATGCAGTATTAAAAAGCTTAATATAAAATCAGAAAACAGTTCATCTACAGTGGAAAAAAAAGTTAAAGTATATATATATATATAATTTATATTCACATGTCTATACAGAAATAATTGCACGCCATTCTGGTATATACCGCTATAACACAGTAAGGATAGATAAATATCCATGGATGAAACGTAGAAATGTATTCTCAACACTGCTATTCATTCTTTGTTTTCTAACATATGTTTCCTTGTCTGGCAATCAATTCTGCAAGAGTATTCTAGTGAGGGACTGAGGGAGGAGTGTGAAGGCTGTGAAGGTGTTTTTTAATTACTACAGTAATGAACCTCCGTTTTGCATCGGTAGTTAAAAGGAAAGGCAACGTGCTTACTTATCTTAGTGTGTGAGGTAAAGAAAGAAAGAAAGAAAGAAAGGGCGAAAGGGCGAAAGAAAGGGCGAAAGAAAGAAAGGGCGAAAGAAAGAAAGGGCGAAAGAAAGAAAGAAAGAAAGAAAGAAAGAAAGAAAGAAAGAAAGAAAGAAAGAAAGAAAGAAAGAAAGAAAGAAAGAAAG
>JAUZST010004342.1:0-16388 GCA_034779995.1 Parotocinclus haroldoi | reverse complement strand
TATATATATATATATATATATATACACACACACACACGCACATACACAGCATGGGTTTGTCTTGTGATTCAGGGCTCTCGTCAAAAGCATCGGGTTTGGTTACAGATCGAATGACGGGCAGTGCTAGGGAACATGAAACCCACAGTCCAGAGGTGTAACACATGAGCAAAGCAGCCCTAGTCCGAACTTTGTCTCGCTAGAAACATAAAAGCGAGCAATGAGAACCACACAAACTGCTAATCAGAGCAAGCAAGTCTGGGGAGGAAGGATAAGATGGGCTTGGAACGCACCTGAGGATGGAAAGGCTGGCCAGGAGAATTTTTCTAAAGTTGCCAGCCATACTGGGCACCTCTTGGCTCCTACTGCACTGAACGGATCTATTCGACCATGTAGGACAAAAACTTGCAACACTCCACGTTTTGTCCTCAGGTCTCGACAGGATTTGTTGCATACCAGTCGGTTGGATAAAGTAAAAGGAAAAAATGTCAGCACACTGGTCAACAGCAACTCTCTGCCTCCTATATGTGCTTCAAGAGTAACTTCCACTCGTGCTAAAAGCCGTGCATCAGACCACGCTGTAGAAAACCAGGTACTGCTGACAGATAAAAAAGCCGCTTTGTCATCTGGTCCTGTAGCAAGGACATCGATACGGAGACAAAAAGAAAGGGGTGAGTTAACCTGTACAGTGGACTTAATCTATAGGAGCCTAGCTACGATCAGCGTGACAGAAAGCAGTCCGGATCGAGAGCGAGTTGAGGGCGACAGTTCATTGAGGAGGCCTTTGATTTTAACACAAAGCCATTCCTGTAGACAGTTAGGTTTAGACGAGAAGGACCCCAGCTCCAGTAACAGCACTGTGATAACAGACAGGATTAAAGACACTGTCAGTGTGTCTGAACACAAACCCCCTGCACAGCCACTTTCAGACTCTGAAATAGATACCGAAGACTCGCACAGGATTGCAGGGTTACGAGAGGAGGAAGGAAACAAAGAGGCAAATGAAGAGGAAGTCTACTACACCACTGAAATGATTGCTGAGTGGATCATCAGTGTAAATGCTAGTCTCTTCTCACCTCACAAGAATGAACTGAATAAGACGCAGTTGCTTAAAGAAGAAGATGTGGACACTATTAAAATAATTTATGATCAAGACTAAGGGACAGTTTTGGACATTTTCTCATTGCACAGTACCACAAAATGTTTCATCAAGGTACCATTACATTGGTCAGGACTGATACACTAATCAGCTAAAACCACAACCTTTTCTCTACACTCAGTGTTTATTTTATCAGCACTAGAGAGACCATTACAGGTGCCAGACTTTGAGGGTAAGTTTTAAGTCAAACCATTCAAATGCTTGTTGCCGAGCATTTTTCTGTAATTTTATTGGGAAGCTTATCCCTCAAGCAGTATTTGGTGCTGATGTCCATTAGTTGAATAGTTGAGTCCAATATCTATCCTCTTTATTCTTGTATTTAAAAAATAGGGGATATTGGATTGTGGAGACATATCATTAAAAAATAACCTTTAATTTTTGTGAGCAATATATTTAAGAATACAGTAAAATGAGGTGTCTATCAAATTAAAGATCGACATACTCTGGCTGTTGAGCAGCTGTGAAAGAGATGTGATTTGTAGCAGTAATAGTCTTTGCAAGATAAAAGAATGTCTTAGTATCTGTAAATCAGTTAAATGGTACCTTAAAAATAGTATTAAAATAATATAAAATTAATTACAGAGATTTACTCCTGGCACACACACTTGGGAAACCTTATCTTGGAGTAAGTGATTGAGTTGTTTAAGTAATGGATAAATATAAGATCAAATGTAAATGCGATGGGAGATTGAACACTAAAAATACGCAACTAGGTTTAAAAATATCTAGTGTATTAATTATACATTAAAATCCATGGTTATAATTACTGGGGGGAAAACAGCTTTCCAGTAATGTGTGCTCTTAGATTAATTAAAAATGGTAATGAGTGAGACATGTGATTTAATTGTATTGTGTGTATGTTTTACATGTTATGATTACCATATTTACTTCATATTGTTTGTGTCCCTTTGCTTCTTTGTCTACATGACTTGGGTAATTGCAATTTTTGTTCATGTATTTATTTATTTCCAGTTTATAGTTTGTAGGAACAGGACCTTTTGGTATCTAGGGATGAGGGAACGGCTTGATTACACAGATTACATTAAGCTTTTTCAACCAGTTGAAAAAGGGCCAAAAACAGAGCAAAGCACTGTAATGTCGCCTAAACATGGGCCAGAAGAAACACTTGACCATAAATTTTGCCCTGCTTTCCTCTTTCCCTGCAAATTTCTGTTATTTTGTGGTTAAAGTCTATTTAAGTCACGTACCTCTGTCAGTCAAATCAAATGATGTCCTTACAGTTAGACTGAAAATTGTGTATAGGAAATAAAAAAATTGATGTAATTGAATCTTCTTTTACTTAATTCCAATCAAACTGAGGTATCATTAGTTGGACATAAGACTAAGGTTTAAGGTCTATGCTAAACCCCGATAACTGATTAGTAATGCCCAATTCAACTGTCCATACTTAAGGTGTCACATTTTATTCAGAGCTGTATTGTTGCACATTAACACCAATACTAGACTTGCTTTCTACTTATATAGTACTCTTTTTATAGAGCTAAGCAATTGGTTCATGTATTTATAATTTTAAAATGGATAACTTTAAGACTGTGTGGATGCACTAGTTAATTTTATAAACAAACTCCAGTTAGTTAAGCATGCAGCAGATCAAGTGCTAACTAAAAAACATAATAAATAAAACTGTATCAGTGTCTAAAATGCTTCTCAGCCTGTGTTCAGGACTGATCATTAGTTACCAGAAACTGATTTGTAAAACGTTTTGCATGAGATACTGAAAGTAAGGATTAGAAATATTGGCCCTGCTTTGCATTCAAGAATACATGGATATTTCTTATTTTCACACCCCATTTGGTTACTATGATATGTGCTGTAACAAAGGTGAACACACTACACTGTTGAAGAATTACACAGTGGATGATTCTGATGGCAGTATTGACTTGGATGCTTTACCAGAGCTTACCAGATTTATGAATAAGGGAGCTAAGCTTAGATTGGGGGCTCTGAAATCCCATAGGAGAATAGAATAATAACCAAACAAAGCTACAATTATTTGGAGAAAATACCTCGTAGCAACAAATTTTGTTGAAGTGACATGCCATTCATAGTTTGTATTAGGTCACACATCGCCATCAGACCTGCTTCTTCAGCCAATCAAGGATAGTCTGAAGTATTTTTGTCGCGTTCTAATTAAGAATGTAACAATTTATTTAAACTGAAAAAATCTGATCTGACTGGGCTATGGATGAGCTGGCTTTACCAGAATATGTTTTGTATATGTACAGGTAGAAAAATATATTGATTTATCCACTATTAGCTTATTATATTATTTTAACAGGTATCTCTGGCGGCACAATGGCTCTGTAGGTAGCACCACTGCCTTAGAGCAAGAAGGTACTGGGATTAATCCCAGAGTGGAGCGGCTTGGGTCCTTTCTGTGTGGAGTTTGTATGTTCTCCTGTGTCATCATGGTTTTACTCCGGTTTCTCCTACAGTCCAAAGATTGATTGATTATGCTAAATCAATATTTAATTGATGTGTGTGTATTTAATTGATTATGCCAAAATGGCATGTTGTGTGTGTGTGTGTGTGTGTGTGTGTGTACACACACACACACACATACAACATGCTATTTTGGCATAATCAATTAAATACACACACACACACAAAACATGCCATTTTGGCATAATCAATTAAAATTACACACATCAATTAAATATTGATTTAGCATAATCAATCATCTGCAATCTTTATTTTTGGTTAATTTAATTTTTGTAACAGGAATTCAAATAAAACATGTTCTTTATTTTTGTGCTGAAATTACACTCGTCTTCTTGAACATCCACTCACACAGATACCTTCTCCCTCACACACAGAATGCAGTAACATGTCACACATCAACAAAACAAAAGCTTATTTCAAGTTCAAGAGACGTTATGAGGCAGCAGCGCCTCCCCAGGTCCTAATGTGTCAAATTATATTACATTGACTATGGAAACAGATGGCACAGATGAATGAGACAATATATGAGAAAACTACTTTTAAACTAATAATGCATTCAGGTCTTGGGGCGTCAATGTGAATTACTGTATTTGTGTATATCTAAATATAAAAGAATAATTAAATTAACATAAAATGTGAAATGTTCAGTGCAATAAAAAAAGTCTACAAGTTCCAGTGAATAAAATATAAAATCACAAAGCACATGTGGTAAAACTATTATGTGATAATACTGATAATCTCTGGGTCTTCACATGAGATTTGTTTCATGAATGGAAATTAGATATATATACAGCTAAGCATTTGTCTCTCAGTCATTTGTTTTAGGTCACAACAATGGAGTGTCATCTTGAGCGTCAGCATCGATGGACGTAGTACCCAGTGATGTAGCCAAGGATGTACATGGATACTATTACAGCCAACGAGCCTGCCACTCTCACCACCACTCCAAGCTGCCCCGTACACAGCTTGTTGTAGACCCTAAAGCAGAAAAATACCATTAGGAATACTGTCACGTATATGCAGTATGGCAAAAAAGTATTTGGTCAGCCATTGATTGTGCAAGTTCTCCTACTAAGAAAGATGAGAGAGGGCTGTCATTTTCATCATAGGTATACTTCAACTATGAAGAAATCCCATTGTAACTTTTTAAAGAATTGATTTGTAATTATGGTGGAAAATACGTATTTGTTCACCCATAAACAAGCAAGATTTCTGGCTCTCATAGACCTTCTTCTTTAAGAAGCTCTTCTGTCCTCCACTTATTACCTGTATTAATGGCACCTGTTTGACCTCGTTATATGTATAAACCTGTACACAGCCTCAAACTGTCAGACTCTAAGCTCAACCATGACCAAAACCAAAGAGCTGTCGAAGTACACCAGGAAGAAAAATGTAGACCTGCACCAGGCTGGGAAGAATGAATCTACAATAGACAAACAAGTTGGTGTGAATAAATCAACTGTGGAAGCAACTGTAAGAAAATGGAAGACATGCAAGACCGTTGATAATCTCCCTCGATCTGGGGATCTCATCCCGTGGGGTCAAAATGATCATGAGAACAGTGAGCAAAAATCCCAGAACTACACGGAGGGACCTGATGAATGACTTGCAGAGAGCTGGGACCAAAGTAATAAAAGCTACCATCAGTAACACACTATGCCGAGAGGGATTCCAATCCTGCAGTGCCAGGTGTGTCTCCCTGCTTAAGCCAGTACATGCCCAGGCCCATCTGAAGTTTGTCAGAGAGCATATGAATGATTCAGTAGAGGATTGGAAGAATATCATGTGGTTAGATGAAACCAAAATAGAACTTTTTGGTAAAAATGAAACTCATTTGGAGGAAGAGTTGCATACCAAGAATACCATGCCTACTGGGAAGCATGGGGCTGTTTTTCTTCAAAGGAGACAGGACGACTGATCCATGTTAAGGGAAGAATGAACGGGGCCATGTGTTGTGAGAGAATTCCAGCATGATAATGATCCCAAACATACTGCTCGGGCAACAAAGGAGTGGCTCCGTAAAAAGCATTTCAAGGTCCTGGACGGCTCGACCCCAAAGAAAATTTTTGGGGGGTGTTGAAAGTCCGTGTTGCCCAGCCACAGCCCCCAAACATCATTGCTCTAGAGGAGATCTGCATGGAGGAATGGGCCAAAATACCAGCTACAAACCTGAACAGTGTACAAACCTGAACCGTTTAAACTCTGTCATTGCCAACAAAGGTTATGTCACAAAGTACTGAGTTGAACTTTTGTTACTAATTAAATACTTATTTTCCACCATCATTTACAAATAAATTCTTTAAAAATCCTACAATGTGATTTCCTGGATTTTTTTTTCTCATAGTCGAAGTTTACCTATGATGAAAATGATAGACCTCTCTAGGCTTTCTAAATAGGAGAACTTGCACAATCAGTGCAAGGCTGACTAAATACTTTTTGGCCCCACTGTACATTTAATGTCAGATTTAAAATTTTCATATTTTATTTATTATTATTATTCAGCTTTTGCAACTCTTTTACCATGCAGCTTTCAGTGGTTCGACTTGTGAACTTTGTGATCTTTGATTACATGATTCTTCTAATTTACATGAACGTTCAAATGTTTATAACATTTGAACCACAAGAGATATCACAAATCTGATTGCGTCAATCACAATATCACAAAAGATAGACCCCCTCACACATTACATGCTGTAGTAATATGTCATTTTCCCTTTTGTTTCTGAAACAAAAGGGTGTCCTCTGGAATTTGACTTATGCTTGCCAGACATTTTTCAGGCTACGTCCAGAATATGGCTGCCATTTTTAATCATAATCATTTTAACCATATTGGATCAAGGGCAAGTTTTTTCCAATTGGAAGGTGACTGTGTAGCATAAGAAGAATTGTCTGAGATTAGCAATATCTTTTCTGGTTCAAATGTTATCATCACAGAAAATGTATAAATGTTGTTTGTCACAGGTAACTGAGGATGAAATTGACAATTCTGATGTCTGGGGATCACAACTGTGGCTATCGGAGCCACAGACTTCAACAAATGACACCCAGGAAGTCCAGCAATTTCACACAGCACCGTTACATCCCTCATAGCCATATTTTGAGAAACCAGGACAGTGTACCACAAGCCGCGTAGTGGTCATTCGAAGACCGCTACCATCTCAAAGAAACCACAACGATGGTTTTGGCAACCTTTGCGAAATGTCCACGATGCAGCACACGACGTGTCTTGTGTCTTTTGACTCACCCTTTATATATATTCCTCCTAAATAAGGGAGTTTTTCCTTGCCACTGTCACCATAGGCTTGTTCAGACTGGGATTGGCCTTTTTTAGATAATATACTGTTGTAAAGCTGCTTTGAGACAATGCTCCATAGTAAAAAGCGCTGTATAAATACATTTTGATTGATTGATTGATTGATTGATTGATATTTTATGTATCATGTATAATTTCTGCTATTCTATCAGTCATGTGCTTTTGTGTGATTGTTGTGTGTCTGTTTCTGCAATGCCACTTGGCAGACATTAATATTATAATAATAATTCTAACAGAACATTTCTTTATTCAACAATTTGAATATCCAAATTATTTTGCTTCTTCTTATATTCCAACTCCGAACATGTGTAAAACCTGTACGCACAATGCCTCAGTGTGTGTCTGAAAAAAAGTTCTGGATTCTGGAAGGATTTTGACTTTGAACAAATCTGAATCCGAACAGCTTTCTGGAACCAAGCATTGTGGCTCAACCACCATGCCCATGATGCTGAATAGGTTTGAGACAACTCTATTCACAGTTAAACGACTTAAATATACCCTCCATGTGCAACAATTGTCCATAAACCCACCTGTCCAACCTTTTTGTTAGTAGAAAAAACTATATACAAAACAACTATTTTTGTCCTGTTTGATTTCAGCTACATTGTTTAGCATTAGAAATAAAGAGTGCATTTTGTTAAGTCTTGATATTTCACTTTCAGTCGTGAAGAATAAATGAGTCAATGCGATTCTAATCTCAGTGTTACTTAGTCCAACTCATCTGTATGACTGAATAGAACTTCTAATGCTTTCCATAATTACCTGTATTCCCTGAAGCTGAATACGAGTAACACTGATAGTACTATTCCCCTTCAATTTCACTGCACAACACAACACTGGTGGGGGTCAGTTGTGTTAGATAACACACACTAATGCACCTGTTCCTCAGTTTGACTGCTAGCCATTATGTAACACAATGAGGGACCATCATTCCCTAGATCTCTGAATTGAAGCCAGACTGTAATGTTCTAAAATAAGCAACGGTTTTAAGGTATTTATTGATTTCATTACTGAATGTGTTGTTTGAAAGTTGTATATCATGATATGACTTGCTTAATGTCAGGTACGACAGGCAGTAAGGGAAAAATGATGCAGAGCAAATGGTCTTCCCATGAGAGGCTGTTAATTTAAAAGTCAATGTCTGTAAAGCACAGAAAGCTTTTGTGTTGTCTTCACAATGCTATCGCCAAATGGTCTCATCAGACTGACAGACAGACGAAGAAAGGGAGGTTAATGTCTGCTTGTAGATGTATAAAACGGCCCCTTTCTGCCATAGGTGAGCCTGTGCTCGGTCACCAGTTATTACAGCGAGAGCATGACAGTTGGGTAGGAACCAAGAAACTTTCTTCCACAACCCAGCACTGATATGGTACTCTTCAAATTTTAAAGTCGTATGTTGTAGTGATCATAATAGCAAATGTGTTACTGATATTGGTGATGACCTTTAACGTCTTTACATTTTTCTCGTTGCAGTGTAGGAAATGGCTGCTCTTCGTGCACTTTTCTTTCTTCTGCCGATGACATGGGCCTGCACTCCTCAAAAAGCTGGTAAAACATCAACACATTGTTCTAAGAAACTCACTTGTTTTACAAGAACGCTACATTGTGGATCTGCTGAAAATATAGCCACCACATGCATTACTGTTTTTCAGATTATGTTATGGTTTCCTGTTTCCCAAATGCCATCATTGCAAATGTGCCCGAGTGCCCATATGGGTGGGAAATAGGACAGTTGTCTTTGGGAGGCCTCTGCTATTCGGGCGTTAATACTCCTGGCTTCTACCGCTTTACTATTCCTGACCTCACACCAAAGAATCACTCTTACTGTGGCACGCTCTCTGAGGTGACAATTTTCAGTAGTTAGTAGTTCAGTAGCCTTTTACTATTACTTGCACAATTGTATTGCAGGTCTTTATTGTGGAATGGCAAGTGCACTACAATTTAAAAACATGTAAGCTTGTGAAAATATATGGTCCAATTTATGACACTGATCATATTAAACATGTTGATTTTTTGACACTTGCTGATTTACTTATTTGACACCGTTTATTAGTTGATACGAAATACTTTCAGGTGATTTTAGCAAAATGATGTCAAATCACCAGCACATGTAGAAACAGGTTGAATGTTCTTAAAATACATTTCAATAATCTCACAAAAGCACATTTTAATTAAATGGACCCATATGTAAGAGTAGTAATATATACAGGGCAATGCTTTCCCAGGACTGGACGTTTCCTGATTTAAGATACTATAGTGACCCTTAAAGTTTAGGTAATATATACAGGTACAGGTGCTTCCTGTTTTGCAGTGGTTTGGTTTACAGTTTTATGACTTTACAATGGGAATCTGATACTACACATTAATATGCATTAAGAAAAAAAAGCATTCTAAATGTTTTATTTGGATTTTTACTTATGACAAGAGATACACAGTATGATACCCTTCTGCAGATATTGGGCTTTTGGGTAGCAGCCCAAAAGCAGCGCTCTCATTTCAATACATTATTATCAATGAAAGGCATGATATATTCAACAGTTTATTATGAAATCATTATTTATAATGATTTTCCCAACAGTTGGTTAGTAGATGCTACTAGTTAGTAAGCATGTTTAAAGCAGGATAAGCTATGATAAAGCATATTAAAGCTTACAATTGATTTGTCAGAATGCATTGTTCTCACAGGTACATGAGTAACATTCTTGTAACAAGCTAGTTTAGCACATTTTAAAAATACTGATATAAAAGAAGACCTTTACCTACACATATATAGCTTCTTGATGCATCTACCAATAACCAGTAAACTATAACCAAAGAATTTTAAACTCTCTCCTGAACAGTACATTGGAGGTAAAGACCCAAGATACATCTTCTACAACTCTATTGTCTCCAATGACTCGTCACTCACTGTACGGAACCAGCCAGTGAACTACACCTTCAGCTGCACCTACAAGGCAGCTTACTTGGTCAACAATGCTGTCTTCAGTCAGAGGTAGACCCTATTACAGTAACTCTGCATTGAGTAGGAGCAGTTTTTGGAATGCATTCTGACACAAGGACCTGCAGCCTTTTTACTAAACCATCTGCTTCTTCTAGAGTGGCAACAGTTTATGTCAACAACGGGAGTTTAGGTTCTTTTAAGTCTCAGTTGTCTATGAATGTGTTCACAGTGAGTACTGCATTTCTCCTTACCATATGATGGTATCGTTAATTGCCTAATTATGCAATTACGCTGCTAAACACTGTATAGAGGTGAGACATGCTAGGGTTTATTATGTTATAGCAATGTTAAATGACATGATGTGTAAGTTAAATCATGGTTGGACATGCTTGCATTCCTTTGTATGCTCTGTAGAATTCCAAGTTCCTGTACGCTAAAGATGCACCGTTTATCATCGACTCCTCGGAAATTGGCTCAGAGGTTTTTATTGGCATAGAGGCCAAAGGACTGAGTAACAGGTTTGCAATCGCTTTCTCCCTTATTTATCATTACTAACATTATTACACACCTTTCATGAATGCGCATTGACTACAAACAACTCAAGTCTACAAGTCTCCTCCAATAGGTTTAAAGTTGTAATAACAAACTGCTGGGCAACACCTAGCCCATATTCAACTGACAAAAAAAGGTGGAGTTTAATTCATAACAGGTAAATTGTCTCATCATTGTTTTGTAGTCTTTGGAACGTACATGATGGTAGTTTTCCAGAGTAATTCCATCTATTTTGTGGTTCCTGAGTGCAGTTGCTCATCAGACAACACAGTGACCATATTTGAGAATGCCAAAGACAGTCGCTCCATGTTCAAGTTCAATTCATTCCGCTTCCAGCGATTAGAGAAGGTGTCCACTGTTTGGCTTCATTGCGAGGTCCAAGTGTGTGATGGCGAAAAGCTCTTGTGTCAACCGGTGAGCATGACATGTCACATGTCATCTAAAGATTTGACATTAAAATGCTTATTGTTTTAATACTACTACTTATTTCAATTTTATTGTAAAAGACTCCATGTACATTGAGAAGTGCCAAATCTGAGCCAGATCCAGATGGAGGCATTTTGACAATGGAGTTTCAAGTCAAAGGTAGATAAAGTAACAAAGTAATGCACTGCTCACAAAAAGTGGGGGATATTTCAAAACGAATATGAAGCAATTGAAAAAAAGAAGCATTTAATTTTATTTCATTAAACAAGATCATAAGAAAAGCGAATAAAAAGTCAAAGAAAGTTGTTTGATTGCACAAATAAGATGCAAACTGAAAAGGAAGTGACATATTCATGGGGGTGAACAGAAGAAACTGGACGAGAGTGGAAGACATGGACTGTTCAGTAGGGTTTCTGATCACCCAAGTCTGCCAAAACACACCGACAGTGATGTGGAATGGACAGGATCAGATTATCCAGCAGTTCTTGTGGCATCCACTTCGGATTCATTTTGAAATATTTCCTTATTTTTTATGAGCAGCATAGTTCATGAAACCAAAAGCAACTTGGTGCTGACTGGCTGTTTTTTTTTAAAAATATGATTCTTTTCAGCCCTGCATTCTTCCACTTTGGCACACCTTGCAGGTATTATCTTTACAATATTTAAATAGCTTTAATATCTTTCAATTGCAATATTATTCAAACGAATTAAAAATCATTACAAATCTTCTTTTTGCAGGAATGTATCTGAGCATGCTGTGTGTTGTTCTCGTTAATGAAGTTCTAGGCTATTCTATTTCGTAAACCATGTTTAGTTTAAAGTTACAACACAATTTTATAAAATAAAATGAAGAAAATTACAACGCCAAACACAGTGGATGCACACACATGTACACATAACAGCCATACAAGGATCTCAGGGAGTGTCATACGCATTCCTGCATCTTGAAGTGTTTTATTTCTTTTATTACATGACCTTGAATCAAACAAGTGATACTAGTGTCATAGATAACTACGTATAAGTATTGTTACTGCAGTAAAACTGATGTACAACATTGTTTCGTCTGTGCTTTTCTTAATTACCACAATTACAATTAATCGCTGTATCTGAGATCCATGGAGATCAAAAACAGAGGTGTCTAGATATCGGGAACGGCTAATGAGTAATGGTCTGCCATGTTTCGCACAGTCTGGGTCTTGTGTGTTCTTCCTTTCTCTCTAATCTCCACATCATTTGAGGTGTATGGCTTGCTTCTGTCATGCTGAAACAATAGGGAATAAGAACACATCACTAAATATTACCTCAGTACCAGAAAAGTCCGTTCATCCATTCAGAAGCATTTTAAGTGCAAAGGGAAAAAAACACAGCTTAATGCAGAGTGTGTCATTTGCTAAATTGGGTAGATTGAAATGGCCTAGATCTTTACCTCTAGATCTTTGACTGGTCCCGCATCCAAATGCTGAGGTGTATTAGGAAATGTCAAATCTCTTTTATTGTTCAACCAGAAAGTCTTCTGAATCCCCTTTCCCTTGTGATGACATAATCCCAGAACAGAATTAATAATAGAACTAACGATTCCGAGACCTCGTCAATAATGCCTTTGCACCATACCTTCACTTCGATCTCTCCTCTCTCCTCGAGTTCATAACTTCCAATTCTTATGAGAATATCAGCGGTGCTCTGAGAAATATGAATCCTCAATGCTGCAAGTGAATATGCTTAAGATATAACTGTTCATATGTACATTGAATGTAATATTAATCTCTTGCGTAACCAAGGAGCTTACGCAAACTGTTGCTCTCCATCCTGGAAGCAGTATTCACTGTGTCTCCAAACAAGCAGTAGCGTGGCATTGTAGTGCCCACCACACCAGCAACCACTGGACCTGAAGGTAAATAGATTAGTGTAAAATTTATATGGAAAAAAAAAAGATACCGATAAGTCTAGTAGATTGTTCATCATACCAGAATTGATCCCAATCCTCAGAGCCAGCTTCTCGTTGGGCAGGTGTCTGATTCGAAACCGTTTAATTGCACTGAGGAAATGGAGGGCCATAATTGAGATTTCTTCTGCGTGTCTCGTGCCGTTGCTTATAGGCAACCCGCTTGCCACCATATATGCATCTCCTATTGTTTCCACCTGAATAAAGAGAATTAAACTGTATAGATATACATGTTCTATAACTATATATACTCTATAGGCAAACGTTTGTAAACACCATACATTTAGATCTAAAAAACAGGCATTAGTATGGAGTTTTTCTTTAGAGCTGCATATAACAGCTTATACCAGCTTCCACTCTTTTGAGAAGGCATTTCACTAGACAGGGCAACACGGTGACTTGACGGGTAGAACCACAGCAAGCATCACAGCAAGAAAGTCTCGGGTTCAATCCCAGGGTGGAGCGGTCCTTTCTCTGTGGAGTCTGTATGTCCTCCCCATGTCTGCGTGAGTTTACTCCAGGTTTTCCAGCTTCCTTCCACAGTCCAAAGACATGCGTGTTAGGTTAATTGGTGTCTCTAAAGTGGCCCTTGGTGTGTCACTGTGTGCATGACTGTGTCTGCGTGTACCCTATGATGGCCAGAGTTTCCGAGTGGGCACCGGCTGGCCCGTGGGGATTAAGTGAAAGATAATGAATTAATTTCAGTAGACTTTGGACTAGTGAGGAACTAACAAGTCTTGGCTGACAGTGGACATCCCAATTCATATTAAAGGTGTCTGGCATAGTTATTATTAGTTCTGCAAAAGCCAGTCAAGGTCTCTATCAAAGTCGGCTAATCATTTTTTTGTGGACTTTGTTTTAAGAGGACAGGGAAGAACTTTGGTAAACTGACTTGCTAGAACAGAGGAAAGCTTTGAAAGTGCCATACCGAGTGTAACTGAGGTGTTCAGTGCTGTTGCCACTGTTTGCCAGTGCTTGTCAGTTAACTTGTTACCAGTGGTTGCTGATATAACAGAGATCACTCGTATGAAAAGATGGCCTCAAACCTTTGGCCATATAGTGAAGCCCAGAATATAAACTTTATTGGTAGAATTATCTTATACTGTACATGCATTAGGTTAATTAAGGTCACTCTAAATTCGCCCATGACTAGTGTGTTGATGTAACTTTGTTTCATGAAATATAATCACTGATGCTGCCATGAACACAACTAATGAACAAACAAATAAGCTAAACAATTTTGAACACTTTATTGTGTTTGAAGGCTGATACTTGATGCTTCAAAACTGGTATTTCAATCTAACATCCTCTTCCATAAATCCATGTCATAACTGGCTGCTTCAACTTTTAAAGACTTCCTTCTTGGATATGTTTACCCTGGTTTGGCCAGTATTACCAGGGAGTTGGTTTGTGCAATTTTTATGAACTAGGAAAATGACATTAGCCTACCTTCTATTGCCCATGAAAAGAGCTCAAGCAAAGACAACTATTATGCTGGGGCAACTTCTTATTTGTTTAATCTGAAATTGTTTTCTTAGTTATTCTCTCTTAATAAAATGGGATATCTGTCTCCATATTATCTGTAGTGTAATATTTTTTTTTACACCAGAACCTGGTGGGGGTGATAGTCCTTCTTATTGTTCTGTTAGAGGGCTGAAGCTCCACACCGCTGTACTACGCAGCACTATGTGTGAGACAGATGTCTGTGTGAGTGGATGCTCCTGAAGACAAATGTAATTTTAACACAAATCTAAAGAAAATAAGCTATTTGAATATCTGGTGCAAACTGTAATTAAGTAAAATTAAAAAAAACAATTGATACACCATTGGATATTCATTATATTATCAGAAGAAATTTGCTGATTGATGTATGAATGTACTGAAAATACCAATTAAAGTGATCAATTTAAGCATTGCAGGATTTGTGGCATGTTATGAAATGAAACAAAACTGAGGTCAAATAGATCCAGAAATATTTTTTGCATAATGAAAGCTACTTGATTTAACTTGATATGTACTGGACTTATAATAAAGAAAAGAATAAAGAAGAATAAAGAAAAGCTTTATTCTGCTAACAAACACAGATTCAAAAGCTATTTTGGCTGGCCCTTGAACTTTTACTCAATTCCTTTTTAAAAATAAAACATTCCTAATAGTTTTTTTTTGTTAGGGTTCCTACCTCTTGCCCAAGAGCATTCCGCTGTCCTCGCCGATTGCCAGAGCATCTGATGTTTAATTTACAACCTGATGACAGACACCTGCTTTCCCCGTTACTTAAGTGTGGGTTCTAGCATTGCTCGTGGTCAGGTCGTCACACACACTTCCTGCGCACCCGACCACCGGTGCGCACGCACATACACATACACACACTCTGGACGTTCGCTCAGTCATGATGATATGGTCAGTTAATAATAACGTCCCGGGGATTATAGTGCCGACGGACGCATATGGGGAAAACCCCCGAGGTATCTAGTATTTTAGGGACACAGTGAGTGTTTCCCTTTCCGTGCTCGTCCGGGCCTGAGCTCACGCTTTCTCCTGGCTGTGTGCTCCCATTTGAGACGCGCCCCGGCCTCGCCTACTCGTGCTATACGCATGCCTGAGCTCACGCTTGCCCTCTGGTGCTTTGGCGCCTTCCGCGAACTATATGCGCGTCTGAGCTCATGCACGCACTCTGGTTTGCGATTTGTGAGACGTCACCTTGCTTTTCTTATGTTCGGGAGCTTTTCCCCACCTTTTCCCCCTTTTAGTTTTGTTTCTATATTATTTCTCCATTGTTATTATACGCTGTGGGATTTCTCCGTCCCAGCATCTTTGGGTCCTACCACTTATCATAACACTTTTGTTCTCTGGCTGATGTTTGTAGTGGACTTTGATATACTAATATTTTCTTGTGTAAAAATAACGGAAACAATTACTTTTCTGCCGTCAAATGTCACATCATCCTTAAAAATTCAGTCATTCAGGTTATTAAACGTAAACAGACCAAATAAACATTTGATTGTACCAGTCTGTATTCTCAGTATTTCCATGGTATATTTAGAACCTGCTGCTGCATGTACCATTACGGCAAATTAACGTTATAACATAATATTTACTCTTTGATCCTGTAAATCAAGAATGGTGTGGCTTTGTATACCTTATACACATCATAGAGCTTGATGATCTCATCAAACAGGCTATAGAGGTCATTGAGGAGTGTTACCACCTCCAGGGCAGAGCTGACTGAACACATGGTGGTAAACCCCACAATGTCAGAGAAGAAGATGGTTACCATTTCATAGCTCATTGGCTCCACTGACTTCCCTGCCATCAGCTGATCTGCTATGTATCTGTTTGGAATCATAGATATAAACAAATTAAAGCAAAAAGAAAGAATCTAAGTAAGCAAGTAAGAATCTTGCTAATATCTATATTACCTGGGAAGCATACTAGAGAGAAGTTTATCAGATCTGTTTTTTTCTATAGTGAGCTGATTGGTCCGCTCCTCCACCACTTCCTCTAGGTGATTGGCATATTTCTCCAGCTTGTTCACCATGTTGTCCAAGATATTAGCATGACTAATAAAAAAATACATTGGAAAGCGATTAGATTT
>JAUZST010004341.1:0-16390 GCA_034779995.1 Parotocinclus haroldoi | reverse complement strand
CATAATATACACCAGTATTGCACACAGTTATAAAGTTATAGTTATTAAATAGAAGTTGTGGTAGCAACTTGATGTTGTTGTTACACAGTATTGCACAGTATTAAGTTTTGTGATAAAAGTGAATAAATAGAAGCTGTTGTATATACATATGATATGTTGAATGTGTGTGCAGTATTAAAAAACAAACTTCTATAGGTTACAGTGGTGACCTGCCCTTACACTTGAGCAAAAGCAGCATCTGGCAGCTTTGTAGAGATGCCAAGTTGATCCTTCTACACTCTGAAGGAGCTTAATCAGAAATGGTTTTTGTTGGGCAGAAGAAGAAACCACGTTTTCAGAAGTGGAACAAAGTGAAAAGGCTAAGATGCTAAAGCTGTATGCTAAAGCTCACAAAGATTTGAGTAAATGTAATTATAGTAATTCTACCACTTCTGAAACAACAAATCTAAAGGTGTCCTTAAACTTTTGCACAGTACTGTATGTCTCAAACAGGATGTTTATTGATTGGATTGTAAGATTTCAGTTGTACAACAAGTTGTAAGTTTCTCTGGATAAGGGCAAGTTAATGCTAATGACTAAATGGTGCAAATTTATGCACATAATATCACGGTTCAGCAGGTCCAGAGTTTTCCAGTCCACATTACAACAACATCCGTTGTTAGTTGGTGTCTCTAAAGCTTGTGCCGTGTGATGCCTGTGATGGATTTGCATCCTGTCTATGGTTGGTCACCCTACGCCCTGTACTGCTGGTTAGGCCCTGGCCCTGCGACTCTGAATGGGATTCGACGGGTATGAAAATGAATGAGTTAATTGAGGGACAGCAGCAGTTGTTTCAAATGTCTATGCTTTGCCTCTCCAGTGTAGCATCACATATTCATGTCTTCATTTTTTTAGAAAGCAGTTAGAACTCACTGCTCTAGCTCTGTTCTAGCTTAACGCTTCATCATTGCCTTCATAGTGGACGTATTATTTAATTTCGTTGTATATCAAATTATTGTCAGAATTTGACGTCTCGGCGGTGGGAATTGTTTTGTAAATGCTGCATTATGGCCATCAGTCTCATGTGAGAGCTGGGAATAGTTTGCTACTACTTCTTTTATTAATTTGCTCTTTTTAAAAATCCCCCCTGTCCGCACATGCTCTTCTTTAAAGCCCTGGGGCTCATATTAATTCCATGAAGAGAGTTTATTTTATTTCAGTAAGCCTCCACTTTTCTTTAAGAACATGAACATGCTCTGCTTTTTAAATACAGCTAAGCTGTTCCATTGTGTTGCTCATGAAGGAGATTTCAAGGTCGTCTGAGCGCACTTGAGCTTGACCCTTTCTTTAGCTGCACATCTGCAGAGAAGACTCGGACGTGACGATGTACGCTTCGTTATGGTGATTATTAACCTTGCTAATAGGTTAAAGACAGCATCTGTAGTAGAGATGCACCAATTGCAATTGTCCGATTCCACTTTGTTTTTGTTAAGCATGTGACTAGCTGATTCTGATTGTGTTCTGTCCAATGTTTTACAGTGACAGCTTACTGATTACTTTTGTTCACACTGATATTTTTTTTTGTGCTTTTCTTTGGATGGAAACTTCTAATGTGAAAAAGAAAGATAGCAGCAGCTGTTTGCTTTCGTATGGCTCTGCACTCTCAACAGTCAGCTTTAGCTTTGTTCAGTTCCACAGATTCAGTGAGTTGATGCTGTTTTAAATGTCTTAGTATTGTTCTGTGTGATTTCAGAGTTCTTCCTTTGCCGTTTGCTTTGTCATGCATAATTCGAACATCACGCACTTGCTGACCTCTGAAAAAACTTTAAATGACCTAAATAACACTGTCACTGCTCCCTCACTAGTATTGCTATACAAGAAGGGCCTTTGTAGTGCACTTAGTAGTAGTAGTAGTAGTAGTAGTAGTAGTAGTAGTAGTAGTAGTAGTAGTGTTCAGGTTATGTAAGATATGGTAATATCTTGTAATAAACTGTTTTATTTACATATTCAAACCTCTAGTGCTTCTAGTCATTTTATTTTTTGTGGGGGACGTTTTGTTCAAAAACCTATTCAAGATGATGTGCTTTGGTTTGTCATTGTTTACACTTGAACAATATTTAAAAATGTAAGACGTTTCAAAGTAAGGGCACACAAGAACAGTGTTCCTGAGTAGTCTTAAGGAAATTAAAGAAATCATGTAAAATCAAACTTTTTGATGCAACAACCAAGTATTGCTAATAAATACTGTGAAGAACAAAGGAAACGGGTGTTCCAGAGTTATGAGCTCATTTCACTTTTAAATAGGTTACAGGGTGCGGCACAGTGGCTTGATCGGTAAAACCACTGCCTCACAGCAAGAAGGTCCTGGGTTCGATCCCAGGGTGAAGCGGTCTGAGTCTTTTCTGTGTGGAGTTTGCATGTTTACTCCGGGTCCGCCGGTTTCCTCCCACAGTTCGAAGATGTATGTGGGCATTGATTGGCATTGGCTTGGATATTCACTGCAAACTTTGCAGAAAATGTATGGTCAAAATCCCCGAGAGAAAAAACTGGTCTGTGTCGTTGTCTGGACATGAGAATGTAATATTAGTTAGTTAATTTGTTTATTTCGTTATTCGCTTGATTCTAGGCATGCTCATGGAAAAGCTGATGCCTAGCGGACAGCGTAGGGGGCGATACAGGAACAACCATAGACAGGGCGCGCTCACACACTCCTACACTCTAGAGTCTCTTTTAGAGACACCAATTAACATAACACACATGCCTTTGGACTGTGGGAGGTAACCGGAGTAAACCCACATGGGCACGTGGAGGAAATGCAGACTACACAAAGTAAGGACCAGACCGCTCCGCCAGGGACTGAACCTAGAACCCTTTTTGCTGTGAGGAGACAGCGCTACTCAAAGAGGCACCGTACCACCCCAAGTGAATTAATTTCACTTGCTAGTGTTTCCCTGACAAAATATTTTACCTTTAAAGTGGAAATGATGTACATTATGGATGCATTTATGTATGCATTTTCTCAAAATTGCCTCAATACCCATGCAAGCAAAACCTGGATCCACTGGTCTGGAGCAATGGTTTGCTTTCCATCCAAATCTTCATTATTCTAGCTAAAAATGGGCAGTGTTTATGGTAGACTTTGCATATAGATAGATTGTGTTTAACTTATAGTTATAACTTCAGTGTATGCAGTCAGGCTTAAAGTCTTTACTTTGTTCCAAGCATGGCAGCGAAAATCTTCTTGAGCTAATAAATGTTAATTAAATTATATATACTTGTAACACATGTTTATGAGCATCAGTACGGACATTTACACACCATGAGATATTCAGCTCATTAACCCTGGCACATAAATGAAAGCATCACGCTTTTCCTTCATCACACTCATGAGTAATTTCCAGGGTGACGTCTGTGCCGCACAGTAAATAAAAATGATTCTGACGTATTTCGAAGGAAGCTTGAGGACTGAAGTCTGTCCTTCCTATAATGGCAGTGAGCATTTCATCTCATGGGCCATAGTTGTCTGTCATGAAAGTTTTTTTTTTTTTTTTCCTTTTCAGATTCAAGTCTCAGTTGGAAAGCCATACGAGAGCTGTTTGAAGTGCTTTGTGAGACTTTTCTGTTTATTCAGTTTCCGACATCTGTCAGAGCGAAACGTCACGGTGGTCCCGTTCCATCTGCTGAGCCGGACACTGAGGAGTCAACTCTAACACGATTGCAGGCTTGCTGTTTTCATTGCTTTTGGGTGCATCTGTGAGCTGTCATCCATTTGCTTCAGGCTAGAGCTGGCATTTATTTGATTGAATGCTTGTACGTTTAAAAAAAAATCCATCTTTTCTTGCCACCCTAGGCTTTTGTCTGTTTGAAAACTCTTCTAGAAATGAGAATAGCGTATCTACGTGATGAAACCACCTGAACGGTTGGTTATTTTGTATAGCAAGGTTTTGTGATTTTGAAGGAAGATTGCTGGCTTCTCTGGGTGACTGATGAATTTGAGTATCCATGACAGAGGCCCTTGAGACAGAAAGTGGAAGTGAGAGGAAAGACAGGAAACCCTCTGACTGCTTCCAGCTGGCCATGCCTTATTATCTTAAGCTAAAGTAGATGGGGGGTGGGGGACAGCATTCCTGACTGTTCTAAAAATGCTCTGGCAACTTCTGTTCCGTTGAAGCCGAGAAAGTGTAGGCTAGCGTTACCTGTCGTGTTTGTAAGCAATGCAGGCACAGCAACTGAAGAACAGCAAAACATGGAATTTCATCACGACACTCAAACTTTTAAATAATAATAATAATCATTAAAAAAAATACTGTTGCCAAACACATACGTGTTGGGGTGTACGATTTGAATCATTTATGTTAATATTTTAATTGCTGATTCAACAATGTGTGCGCTAACATTATTGAGTACGCCAGTCAAAAACACACCTTAAGAGCTCGTGTATTTACCGAGTCATGCAACCACCGGATGAACTTCTGCGCCTGCGCACTGAGATAATTGGTGCTAACACCACAACTCAAGTTTGCATTCTACACAATAACAGAAACAACAACAAAATGACTAAAGTTAAAAATAAGTGAACAAACGACTCCAGTAGACAAAATACAGACACCAACAGCCCCATAGTCTACATTATGAGATTCAATCCTCACTGGCATGGAGGTGGCTTGGTTTTGAAAAGACAGGTGTTATTCAAAAGACAGCAATCTGCAAACTCTTTTGGATTTTCATCACCTGCAAACTAACGACTGTGTAGAATATGAAGATAATGACAAACTTTGGGAGTTAACTTATCTTTGACAGACTTAAACCAGCCAAAACATACCCGGCAAACCTTCAGGAATCATTCCGTTAAGAAAAGTGTCTACTGATAAGAAAAGCAACAGATGGCAAGACATAAATAGGGGTGTAACGATGCAAGTGACAAGATGCAATTCTAGTTCTGAACACTAGATGCTCAGTGTTCATTCCATATATAAAGTTGAAGGCTCATACTCCGTCATACTTGGGGACACATCCTGTTCTTAGTGAGAATCCTAGTTTCTTTTAATTGCAGGAGAATAAAGTGTTTTTGTTTAAATTCTGATTCAAGAAAAGTATGCACTATTTTGAATTATTATTCTTCAGAAAATAAAAAAGGATTCTGTTGCCCAGTTATTTAATACATGGTGAAGCTACAGTAAGATAACTAAGATATTGCCTTTATTGTCACTGAGCATTTTGTTTCCAATTTTAAACCTATTGCTTTTTGTAATTTCTATTATAGCAAGGCATTAAAAGTTTTATTGTGCATTTGTCAAATGTAAAATCAATAATCTTGAGAAAATCAAATCGGGAACTCGGTATCGTAAATCGAATCAAATCATTCCTTTTAACAATCCTTATAACAAAAACTGTCACCAATTTAGGAGACTGAGAGAGATGAGTTCAAACGGCTTTTAAATAATTTAGGCCCAATATATACACTGGCTAAATATTGTCTACTTATCGTTATCGACAAAATCGAAGAACATATCAAGATATGTAGATTTTTTTTTACTATGTTGCACATTCCTAATGTGGTTTTAATGTTTATTGCTATCGCTGCTGCTTTTTTTATGTATTTATTTTGTTCTGTTGCTTTTTTTTAGATTATTTCAAGCATCAGGTTTAGTTGCATTATGCTTGATGTGAAGAAGTGTTTGACTCAGTATGATACACAGATGTGAGTCACTTACGTTAGATATTAGTCTATATTTTAGATTTTTTTTTTCCCCTCAAGACTGTTTACTTTCTCTGTAGCAATATGGATTGCATTAACTCTAACCCTTGAAGGTCATCCTCACAAGAAGCACTGTGCGGCTAAAACCCTTACATTTAGAATTCACTATGTGGAGTCATTCAGAGTGGCTATGCTTCTACGGCCCGGTGCCGTGACTCTATAGGAAAAAAGAGAATATCAGTGTTGCAGCACAGAGGTGTCATAAGAGACAAAGTGAACCTAAGTTATTTGTCGCTGTGACATTTTCTCCTCCCTTGCAGATATGCCCAGAAAAACAATTGGAAACAACGTAACTCGCATGGTGATGGATCACCCAAGGGGTTCGGGTCACTACATTTCCCAAGTGTACCTCCGTCAGCCAGAATCATTCAAAGCACATAAGAAAGCAGCCACTGGCTTCCCAGAGATAATGGGAGAGATTGCACCTCCCCCTGTGTTTTTCCATAATGCTATAAATCTGAAGCAAATTGCTTTTTTTCTTCCAAGGCCCCATGAAGCCGTCAGTGGCTGTGCTCTGCATTGAGAGGGTCCAATTCATCCAGTTTCTTTCTTTTTTTTCCCCCTTGCTTTGCCCATCCATAATTGCTAATGTCATTAAATGCGAACTTTGGATCTCTTGATTGCTTGTTTGAAACCCCGTTTTGTATTTGTGTGAAAACTCTGTGTTTGAATGTTAACTTGTAGACTCCCTTGGTAATTCTGAATTGGAATAGAACCAATTGATGTAGGTTCTGTCGCTCAGCGGTTAGAAACAAACTGGGTTCAAACAACCCAGGTCGGCAGCACGAGATGAAGCTTTTATTACGATTACAATACAATATCATGATGTGCCAAAAAATAAGTGAAATAAATAATAAAATAGACTTTGCTGTTTATGTATGTGTGTGTGTGTGTACGTGTGTGTGTGTGTACGTGTGTGTGTGTGTACGTGTGTGTGTGTACGTGTGTGTACATGTGTGTGTGTGTACATGTGTGTGTGTGTACGTGTGTGTGTACGTGTGTGTGTACGTACGTGTGTGTGTACGTACGTGTGTGTGTACGTACGTGTGTGTGTACGTACGTGTGTGTGTGTACGTGTGTGTGTGTGTACGTGTGTGTGTGTACGTGTGTGTGTGTACGTGTGTGTGTGTCCGTGTGTGTCCGTGTGTGTCCGTGTGTGTACGTGTGTGTCCGTGTGTCCGTGTGTGTCCGTGTGTGTCCGTGTGTGTCCGTGTGTGTCCGTGTGTGTCCGTGTGTCCGTGTGTGTGTATGTGTGTATGTGTGTGTGTGTGTCCGTATGTGTGTTTGTGTGTGTGTGTATGTGTGTGTGTGTGTGTGTGTGTATGTGTATAAAAATATATATATATACACACACACAGTATACTATTCATTATGGTGTATTGTCTGTAATGCATTATAGTCTATATATTAGTATATTTTCTTGTGGACTCTCACCCAAAGTGTTTTAATAGTATTTTTCTTTTGTTCTCAAGTTTTTAGTAGCAGCACTGACCTTTGGAAGGAATTTATATTTGCTAATTTGTGAACTTCTCTGTTATTCTGCCAAAACAACGTCCGCAAGGCTCTACATTCAGTGAAGGCCATAGCTCTTGGTTTAAGCACTTCACTAGAGGATATTAGTGCACCTTGAAGATTCATTTCTCTCAGTTGAAAAACCTAACGACCTGCCTTTTGATATTCTGCTAAGACAAAATAAATCTTAATAGGCCAGTTGTTGCCGGGTACTTTTCCGTCAGCACACTTGGACTTGCAGAGACACTCCCAAGGCTCTCAATTTCTTCTACATTTGCATGAACACAAACAAACCAGAATTCTATTTTCAGTAAGAGTTAAACACAGTCTGGAAAAATGATACAAAGAAGAGTGGAAGGGTATTTGAGGGGTAATGAATGAGCTCAGTGTGTAATTTTGAGGTCCGAGGACGTCAAAGGAAGATCTGTTGACTGTGTACCAGCCTTCTGAGGCCGTTTATAACTAACCCACAAACTGAAAGCTAAAGCAAGTCTGTTTTACCAGAATCTTTGGTAGAAAGTGCTGAAGCTCTTGATTTGTAATGTTTATTTTCCTTCGAACTCCCAGCATGATGTTTTTATGCTATAAAGATGACACGTGAAAAGTGCACCGATTTACTGCTTGTTTTAACTTTATTTTTGCTAGGAGGGTACATCCTGAGATGGTCACTAAATCACTGTCTCCAAACTTATATGAGGGCTCAGTTGGGGATCATGTGGCGCTCCCGCGTGACTTTTTGCCACGGTTTATAAACTTACCATTCTGACGTTCTGCAGAGGTATGTTCTTTTCAGCTATGAATGTGAGAGGTGGTAACTCAGTGGTTAAGGTCCTGGGCTATTGACCAGACGATTAACATGTCTGGTTTATATTGCACTAGGGAAAATTCCAGCTTTGGGGCCCTTAAAGCAGGGATCTTAAGCCTGAGGAGCTTTAAGTGTACCTTGTAAAATGTATTAGTTGTAAATCACAGAATAAGTGCGTCTGCTACACACTGTAAACTAGTGCTGGGCAGTATGAACACATATTTGCATCACGCTTTTTTAAGCTGGTTTATGACAAATTTATACATGCAGGAAATTAAAAACCGAACATGGCATAAACCAGTATAGCATCCAGCTTAGTGTAAATGTAAACAGGTACACTTCACAGCTTTGCTTTACTGGTTAGCTTGATATTAAATAGTATTTGCTAGAATGTTAGGCAAAAGTCAGAGCAACCTGATCAAATGACATTTTTTGTATGTGATTTTTGGAATAAATACGGGGAATAATGCTATCTGTGACTGCAGTAGCCTAGCAGTTAAGGTACTGGACTCTTTACCTGATGGTCCCGGGTTCAAATCTCACCTCTGGCAAGCTGCCCCAGTTGGGTCCTTAAGCTAGGCCCTTAACCTAAGACTCTATCAGTTGTAAGTCCCTCTGGATGAGGGTGTCTGCTAAATGCCGAAAATGTAAATGTGACATATTTTTGCTAATTTCAGTCCACTCTGTAACAAATCATTTGCATTCTAAAATCATGGGTGCGCAATCATAAGGTTGCATATTTGACACATCTTTTTATGTTTCATCTAATTGGATAAGCAGCCAGAGGCATGTATTTATTCAGTCAAATTTAATAGCCACTTACCCAGGTGAAACACTGGAAGCGGCATCACCCACTACTACACACTCATTTTAACTCTCACACACAAACACACATACAACTAAAGCCTATTTAGCCCAGCCAGTACAACAACTACTGCCAAGCTTCTGATAACAGTTTTGGGACAGTAATGCCTGCTGGGCCACAATGGAGCCCAGCATGCGTTGTAGCAGCAAGATGTTGCTGGAACTCATTTGTTAAAGCAATATAAGCTTGGAGTAGCGCTGCACGTTTTGACACCTGTTAATGTAAATCCTTTGTGCAGTTGGATAACAAGGTTTTTCTTCTGTCTCGTATCTATTTACACTATTTTACTTTTCAATTAAGCAGTGACAGGCACTTCTTTCACATCCTGTACACAAACAAAATCATCTCGCACATAAATTCATGTAACACACAAAATTATGCCATGTGCAAGGAAAGACAAGTCTGCTTAGTGGTGCCCAATAGTTGGATGGAAAAAAATCTGCCTTTGTGGAATGGGGCTCTTCTTAGCAGTGTCTCGCAGCGTTTTTTGTTTGTTTGTTTGCTTTCCCATTTTTCTAAATTTTAGGTTTCTGCAGAAGTTTTACCCAAAACGTCATCAGTTTTCATCAGAACATCACACATCCTAAAATTAGATAAGGATAACCTACGTAAACAAATTAGACAAAAAATATATTTGGCTAAAAAAACGTGATCCAATAGAACATATGTCAGTGGCAAAAGTATGTGAAGCTCTGCAGTTGGCAGTTAACCTGAAGGTGAAATTAGAGGCGGATGCCCTGGGGGTGTGATGTTCTATGCAAAGAACTGAGATCTATCAAAGCTTGATCTTCACGTTTGAGGCGGTATATCATGGTACAAACGGACGAGATTTCTAAGGACCTCAGATGGTCAATGGTACAAAATTATCTCTAAAGATTTTGGATTGTTTTTTAGTATTTTTTTATTTGGGTTGATGTTCATGAGTCCACCATCAGGAGAACACTGAACAACAATAAAACAAAAAAGCCACTGCTCTGAAAAAGATGCACAAAAATACATTGGTTCCGATTGGTCTTATATGTGAAGAAAGGGAAACAATACATTAAAACAAAAGAACCTTATTCGATCTGTGAAACGTTGTGGTGGTAGTGAAATGTTTTGGGATGATTTTGCTGCATCTATGCCAGGAGTGTTCTACCATTGATGGGGCAGTGAATTCTGAAGTATACCAGTACAGTCTAAAGGGAAATACTTGCTGTCTGTGAAATAAATCTAAACAGCTAGTCATGCAGCAAGACATTAACTATAAGCACACAGTCTTTTTACCAAATAATGAATAACTTAAGACTAACACTGTTTTGGAATCAGTAAGCAGTAACTGTAAGCAGTTTGTGTGATGAACCCACCAGCATGCCAGAGCTATTTTTTGCAGAAGAATGGGCTAAAATTTTGTTCAAGGACTGATTACCGTCAATGGCATTGAGTGGTTTAGGAGAATGCTGTTTGGTTTAAGTTATTTTTACACAATGGAGTCACTTCAGATAATGAAAGCAAATGTTCGCATATTTTTGCCACAAATACATAATATTTGGTTACACTGGTAAATAAATGATTATGTTTAATATTTTGTCTTGTTTGTTTGAGTGGGTTCTCTTCGTCTACTTTCAGTACTGTGAAAATCTGATTTTGAGGTCATATTTGTGCAGAAATATGGAAAAAGGTTTCATAAATTTCTTAAGCACCACTGTACTTAGATATACCAAGATGGAAGTACACAAGAGTGAAACATATAGATTACATTCAAGAACAAAGATAGCATTCACATTGCATATGTCTGGCTCTGTGCATATGCCAGAGATTCCCAGTCCTCCCAGGTCCCAGTCCACAGCCCCCACCCTCATAACCCCCTCTTTCCATCGGCTAACACTTCATCCTTTTGGGTGTCCCTTCTCTTCCCTAATGTAGTCAGTATCTGCTAGTGGATTTTCAGATTCTAAAGTGGAGGATGGCATTGATTATGTAAGTACAGCTCTTGCATCTGCCAGAGGAACATAGCTAGGGCTTTGATGCCTGGTTAATGTTGGTGGTTGTGCATAAAAGATAGACTAAGAGCTTCACCTCTCATTTGTCTTCTTTGTTTTCCCTGGGTAGTTCCCTTACAGAGGGAAGGTGAGAGCCAGAAAGAGCTTGAGCTTTTCAGAGGTAACACAGACACTGTTTTCCTGTGGCTGCTCTGACAGAGACAGATCCACACCAGTAGACCTTATAACTAATCTTCCTGTCAGCATCTTGTCAGCCAGCCCCTCAATTTCCTGTGGTCTACCTGACAGTGTTGACAGTGGGATCCTACTTACATCAGGTTACAATGCACAGAGTCACAGAACTAAATCACTAACAAGTGTGAACTTGTTCACACTTTTGAGCCTCTGCGAGAAACAAGTGTGAGCCTCTGTGAGAAACAAGTGTGAGCCTCTGTGAGAAACAAGAAGGAAGAAGGAAAATCTTTTAGGAATCATGTTGTGGATCAAAACATGATTGGTATGGTTTTACCAATATATTGGTATGGTTTTGCTCCACAACATTTTAGCAGGCACTTTACTCCAGAATGACTTTCGGCTGATACAGTCTTTCAAGGTATAATTCAAGCAATTGTGGATCAAGGGCCCTGCACAGGGGCCAAACAGTGGTACCACCACAGTCACAGGTTTTATTCGTTGTAAGTAGAGGTCTAGAATAATATCTTAATTGTTGTTTTAAAGATGTGCACACTGACATTATTGCTCTCACTATGCAAAAAGCAATCAAATTCACACCTTGAGTTCGTGTTCACTGCTTCAAAAATAAGTGAACAAAATACGCTAAGAGACAAAACTAGCCTCACAGTATGTCGTTGGTGGTGATTTGGCTTTGAAAAGATGGATGTTGCTCAACAGACAGTGTGTCAGAAACTGTTAAATACAGATATGCATGTTTTTTGCAATATTTTATCTGATAATATTAATATTATTAATATAATAATAATATTATTTGTTTATTACTTACCTATACAATTAAAGCTGTCCAAAAGATTTGGTCTTCCTTTTTTTTACTCCCAAATTTATTTCTTGTAATGTTAAGGGAGTTTGTCCTTGCCACTAGATAGTAAAAAATAAGCTAAATTATAAAGCTGCTTTGAGACAATGCTCAGCTTTGATTTTGACTTTATTCAGAAGAAGCTTGACAACTAACTTATGTGATCATGTGCAAACTAACCACCATGTAGAATGCAGAAGATTTGGGAAAACTCTGGGAATCAGCTGTCCACAATAGGCAAAAACTACCAGCACGTAAACACACTGTAAAAAAAAAAAAAAAAAAGTACCTTATAACAACAAGAGCAAAATACTGTCCCCAATTACATCATAAAAGACATGGTACCAATTTATGTGGACCAATACACTGCCAATGTATGTTTAAATATAATTTTGAAAAAAAATCCCATAAAATATTGAGATATCAAATGTCTTTTAACTATAGGGAATGGATACCATTGGCCGTTGTGATAGTGTCACATTTATAAAACAACAAACGTCGGTAGCTCAATGTTAAAAGCTCTGTGTTACAGAATTGAAGACTCAGCTACCACTTTTGCTTCACTGAGCAACTCTTAACTGCACCAATGCCGGTGTAACATGGTTGACCTGGACACCAAACTGGTACTAAAAACAAAGGCATTCTCTTATACAGTACACACATATAAATGTGTCTTCTTGTATTGGAGGTCAGAGTTACTCAAAGCGCTGAGAGCAATGGGCCAAATCCTAACAGAAGCTGCCTGAAGATCATGGCACTGAACATAGCCATTAAAGAGTAGAAGTAATTGAATCCACAAATCAGCAGATGGCTACAGGTTTATAGTGGCATGTAGCTTTATGACCCAGTATTGCTTACTTGCTAGCGAGTCCGTCATGGATGTTTTGATGTTGCTGATAGCTGCTGACAGCACTCAGGACACTCTTTAAGTTTTTACCGTGCAAGGATCTTTACAGCATGCGTATTACAACTCTTGCACTATTTAACATAGGAAGTCTGCACAGAAGTATTAGTCATTTTAATTTGAAATGATTTTTTTTAAATTGCTTTCTGTTGGTCCTCAGTTGTGTTTTTTCTTTGTCCTACTATATAAGAATTACAATTGTCTTTTGTCTCAGGACTCTTGTACACATCATATTCCACTAAACATCAGGTATTTGTGGTGTGTGAGAGACGTAACATTCTTTCTGCGCTCACTTTCCAATTGATCATGTACACTTATCATATAGAAGCACTTTGTAGTTATACAATTAAAGGCTGTATTTCTCTGCATACGTTGTACCTTTTCACTGCATGCTCATGGCCATGACCCCCACAGTACCACCGCCAGGTTCTTGTGGTGCTGGATCATCTTAGCACTGCACTGACATTGACATGGTGGTGGTGTGTTAGTGTGTGTTATGCTGTGTGAAAGGAGCAGACACATCAGTGCTCAGTCTCACCTTAGTGTCATTGCTGGACTGAAAATGTTCCGCTTACCAAGAATGTCCAGCCACCAGCATACTGTAGGCAGCGTCCTGTGAGCACCGATGAAACATTAGAGTATCACTAACACAGACTGTGCAACAGATGAGCCGCTGTCTCTGACTTTACATCTACAACGTGGATGAATACGGTATATAAAATCTCCAGCAGCACTGCTGTGTCTGATCCATATATACCAGAGGGGACCAGCACATGCACCACACACCAGCACCATGTCAGTGTCACTGCAGTGCTGAGAATGATCCACCATTTAAATAGGACCTGATCGGTGGTGGTCCTGACCATTAGAGAACAGAGTAAAGGGGCAGAAGAAACATACTGCTAGGTCAAAAGTCACAATTTTTACACAATCACTTTACTGTTTTTAACTAGAGAAATGATGCAACTTTGCAATTCTGTTGAACGTAATTAATACAATCATGTGATCATGTAACAAGTCCAATTATGGAACACATCAATCTAGAGAGAGAAATATAGAGGGAGCCGAACATATTTCAGTTTATTGTGGACAGTAATAGCTGTTCAAATGACTCATGAAAGTAAAAATCATGGATGGGAATATGGTAGCATGGAACATGGCCCAGGGTTCAAATTCCATCACTGCCAAATCTTCCACTTTTGGGTCTCTGTGCGATTGCTTGGGTCGTTAAGCTGTATTGGGCGTAAGTTGCTCTGGATAAGGGTGTCTGCTAAAAGACTAAATGGATGCAGTGTGTGGTAAAGTACTGCATTAGCCAAGTGCTTCTTGGCAAAGACTTATTTTCAAGTGGTGTGTGCATTCAGATTCAAATCCAATTATCCGGATACAGTCCTTATACTCGATGCTTATGAAATGACCCTGTGTAAATGGGCTCTTGGTTCATATAAATTGAGATTTGTATCAGATTTATTAGTTTAGTAGAAAAACAATTCAGTTTGAATGATTTCCGTCAAGAACAAATGATCTGCTTGTAAGCTTAGCCAGTAATTCTCATTTCCCTATTTCTTTGTTGATCTACACTCTGGTCAGTTAGAGGGGAAAAGGGAAGCTTTAATTGATTTCCACAGGTAAGGAGGGGTCTGTTAATGGCCTGTTAATTCGAGTCATGTCAGGCTTCCATATGTTTGGTAAAATCTGTTCCTCTTCTCACAGAGTGTTCAGCAGAGTGGCACCACTTTACGATGGATCTGGGCTGTGCTCCAGGAGCCCCCAGGCCTGTCAGTTTTCCAGCATCCTCTACAAAGTTCTGTCATCAACAGAACAGGCTGTAATATACCTTACAATTCTCCCTTTGTTCCTCTGTTCGGTGCCCTCTGTAATTAAGAGTTAGGTGAGTTGATTGGTTACCGTTTAAATATGTTTGCAAATGTTTGACCAAATCTGTTACTGTGGAAACTATGCATTAATGCAATTATGCAAAACATGAGTGTGACACAGCACAACACGCTTTATAAGCTTTTAGCCAAATGTACAGTATCTCACAAAAGTGTCTCTCACATCTGTTTTACTATATTTTTTTCATAGGACAATTCTAAATATATTTCATTTTGATACAGTGTAAAGTAGTCAGTTTACAGCTTGTATAGCAGTGTAAATTTCCTGTGTCCTCAAAATAACTCAACACGCAGCATTTATTGTCTAAACCACTGGCAACAAATGTTAGTACACCCCTAAATGCAAATGGACAATTTGTGCCATATTTTGTTTGGCCACCATTATTTGCCAGCACTGCCTTAACTCTCTTGGTCATGGGTTTACTAAAGCTTCACATGTTGCCACTGGGATCCTCTTTCACTCCTCTATGATGACATTGCAAAGCTGGTGGATGTTAGAGACCTTGTGCTCCTCCACCTTCCTTTTGAGAATGCCCCACAGGTGCTCAATAGGGTGTAGCTTCTTAGCTTCGTTAGCTTCTTTTTCGTGAGAAAATATGATATTCTGCCTTAGCGCTGTTCTGACTGGCTGGTCAGCCGTGTCAATCTCGCCAGCAACTTGTGCATGCAGGTTAAACAAACACAGAGTGAGCAGAGTGAGTCAGTATTGAGCATATCTTTTGACAATGTGGAAGAAAAAATATGTGGCTGAGCCCATAGCAGTAGGCAAGATACTGGTTCCTGCCACACACGCTTGACACCATCTGAACCATATAAGTTTATATTGTTCTCACATGGCTCCTGTAATCACATGGCTCCTGTATTTAGTCTGCTTGTCTTCATCAAACTGTTTGTGGGCTTTCTTTAGAAGAGGCTTCCTTCTGGGACGGCAGCAATACAGACCAGTTTGATACAGTGGGTGGCGTATGGTCTGAGCACTGGTAGGCTGATCCTCCGCCCCTTTAACATCTGCAGAAATGTTGCCAGCACTTGTACGTCAATTTTCGTAAGTAATGTAATGGGGATAGAAAATGGCTAATAGAGCACGATGTAGCCACTTTTGTTGCCAGCAGTTTAGACATTAATGGCTGTGTTGAGTTATTTTGAGGGTACAGCAAATTTACATGGTTGTACAAGCTAGACTGACTACTTTACATTGTATCAAAGCATTATACATTCAGTGTTGTCCCATGAAAAGATATAATAAAATATTTACAAAAATGTGAGGGGTGTACTCACTTGTGAGAGACTTTGTCTGATATCCAACATTATTGGTGAGTGATGTGTCACTCAGAAAGTCAAGTCAAGACAAATGTGTTTTTATAGAATTTTTACTGTGCATTTTAGAGACACCTAGTTGTAATTAAACAAGCCTAGGGCAACAGAAACAAGGAACAACTTGTAAATGTAATGAAGAAACAACTCTGGCAGTACCAAAACTCGAAAACGCACTCAACCTCCTTGGACAACCTTGATTTTATATGTAATATATAAGCAAATTTACCAGAAAAATAAGGGAATAATCTGTTAGATAAAAGCTCACTTAGGATTCAACATCCTAGGACTGTAAAAGAATTGCATCTGTAGAAAGCAAAGAACACCCAATCACCTTGCATTTAAG
>JAUZST010004340.1:0-42191 GCA_034779995.1 Parotocinclus haroldoi | reverse complement strand
TTTATCACCTGTCACATAAGTGCATTGCTGGTCCGGCACACACACACACACACACACACACACACAAAGACACACACACACACACACAAAGACACACACACACACACACACACACACACACACACACACACAGCGTGTGTCTGTGTGACTGTCGTTAAATTGGAGCCACCTCTTTTTGCCTTCCCTGAGGGTATTCATACTACGCAACACCAAAGAGAAAGGTCTACCTTGGGCCAAGAGAGACCAAAAGACAATTCTAGGAGACGAGCTAGGGTGACTTAACACCACTGCTCTACCTACTGAGCCACCCTAGTTCCTGTCTATTCTCTGGCCAGATGAGATTCATCTCTTGGATTCGAGAAACATAGCAATTTGTCCCTCATAGTGGCCTGCGAGCAAGACACCCCTTCATTTACTGAAATCTGAGTTACATCCCAGCCCCTAGGTCCCATCCCAGTCTTGTGATGGCTGTCTTTGCCTGTTCTAGGGACTTCTCTGGGGTTGTTTGGGGCTGACACAGTTTCTTTTTTTAATTAGAGTTACAGGTATGCACTGTTTAAGTTCCTCAATGTGTTCTGTAAAACAGGACATTGACTAGTCATTATCATAATCACATAGTAGTTTAGATAATTTGCACATATCGTTTTATTTTATAATATATAATTGATTAAAACACAACACGAAACCATTCAGTACAGTACTGGACAGCACTTTACAGTAATGTTTACCTTTGTATAGTTTAGAAAACTTAACCAATAAAGAAATATTATCACATTATTTTCTCTTTTCTGTCAGCAGTTGTTGCAAGCGTTAATTTTCGTACTTTATTTACAGAATCACAAGGAGTGCATTTTAAGTAAAAACATACTCCCTTTATAAAACATAAACTCCCAATTATTTTATATAATATGTAATATAAATTAATTAATATGTCAAATATATGTAAACGATTGCCTGTAAATTATTGGTAGCGTTGGATTTCCACTCTTTGTTTTATTACACATTACGTTCTTTGTAACATATTACCTCCAGCTGTAAGACTTTTCAGTTCAAAGGAATAGATACTCATGTTTGTGTTAGAAGTGGAAATTTAAGCACCACTTTAGTTTAAGAACTTCAAGATCTTTCACACTCTGAACAAGTACATGAAATACATATTGTAGAACCTCTACGTTTTCAGGAAATGATATTCGTAATCTTTATATACAAGTCGCGAAATAGGATAAGTTAAGCCTTCAGCTGTAATAATGCCATTACATTGTCAGCCATAACATTAAAACCCCCTTTTTGTTTCTACGCACTTTTTTCATTTTATGAGTTCAATTTATCATATAGTCATTGTAGATCTAAAGTTACAGGCTAAGGTCCACCTGTTGCTTTGTTATCCCATTTTCAACCTGTTCTTCTATGTCAGGACCCCCACGGTCCCTCAGAGATCAGGTGCTATTTGGGTGGTGAATGATTCTCTGCACTGCAGTGACACTGATGTGGTGGGCGGTCTGTAAATGTGTGTTGTACTGGTTGTGCCATGGTAGTTAAAGTAAAAAAATTGTTAGAGTAAAATTAAAACAGAAAACAGAATTTGTGAAAGATACTTAAAATATGTAATATAAATATATTCTTTATTTTGTCTCGCCATTCTTCAGGTCGTACTCTTCCTCCTTCCACTGCCTCCTCTAGCTTGCTGCCGCCGGCCCCATCTCCTCCATCTGGCCCACTTCACCAAGCTCCACCTACCATCAGAGAGTGCCAGGTCCCCCTGTTGGACAGCAGCTCAGCCCACACCATGCTGGAGCCCCATCCAGAGGATCAAATCTCAGCCAACTCATACCTGCTGAGGGCCCAGACCACTACTGGTAAGCTCCACCCTCACTCATTACTGGATGGCTCTCTCAGCACATTCCACCAGTTCAAATGTCCCCCTATTTTCTGATGAGTTATAATGATGCTTCCATGGTCGCTATAGTACATCACTGTCTGTTTATTCCAAGTGCCCTAGTTACAAATGTAAGCTAAATAATAATGACTTTATTTTCAGATACAGTATTTGGTATGTTCTCCAATTTGCTGAAATAACAATGTACACACAATCTGTCATGGTTTCTTTAAGTAGTCCAAAGAGTTCCCCCAGGGTTATGGTATCTAGTGTAGATCACGCAACTTTGGAGGAAAGTCTACAAAGCAAAGTCTTCCAAACAAGATCTAAGATCCAAGCATTTTCACGAGTGACCTCAAACCCAGTTTACATACATTTATTGCTTTAACAATGAAATAATTACAAGGTGTATATAGTTATTTCCATAAGTTTGCACCAAATCATTTTTTTATTGATAATGTATATCATTATTTTTTCGTAATGCATAATTTATAATAATATTTAATATTTGATAATTGCATAACATGACCCTCTAATAATAACTGAGAAATATGTTCTTAGAGTCCACCTTCTTGCTCCACATTCAAACATTTTACCCACCAGTGCCAATTTTGCATTACACGTTCCCCTGGTGATCCAATAATCAGTTTTTGAACAGGGAAACATCTGGCAGCTACCAGATTAAGCAAATAAATACCAAGATACATTAAGATATCTGAACATTCTAATTACTCATCCACGCCTGTCTGGAGCAGGGTTTGGTTAAAATCCTGCAAAAGATTTCCTGCAGAGTTTCTGTAACACAGCTGTACTCATTTTGAGTTATTAATGCCCTCGCTGTGCTGTACTCTACATCCTACATTGTAATCCGCAATTCAGGTGATATATTTAGTATAGGGGAAGAAAAAATCTGTTAATGCAATGTCTGTTGGAATATAATCTATTTTTAATGTCATTAACCTCTCCTTTGATCTGCTATAAATCTTTATTATGCCTGATCAGAGGCTGAGTTCAAGAGCAACACGATTATAACCCTTTTAAAATGACATTAGATCATGCCTCTAATTGGTTTACTGTTTGGTGGAGTAACATCAATCACTAGCAGGCTAATCCAGGCTGTAAATAAATTCACTTCAGTATCGGCAGCATGACAGTTCTGGGAAAATGGCTGGAAAATGAACACAAGCCTGAGAGCAGAAATTGCTCTGTTTATATATAGTCATGTTGCTATATGTGTTCATGCTTACCAGCTACAATGTAACCTATTTTATTTCAGTTCATTAAATTGGGGAGAGTGAATCTGTATTACCTCCACAGCTGATAATGGAATATAATGTTATATTGTGTCTGGGTAATGTCCTGTGTTTGCTAGAATAATAATGGTACTTGTTGCTTTCAAATATATACATATATTTAATATTATATTGCTGTGCGTTCGTTTATTTGCTTATTTTTATTTCTATACTTTATTATTTCTTTTGCTGTGATATTTAGTATTCTGGTTGTTATTTTTCTATAATCTGATTCTATAACTGAGTAGTGATTTGGTTGAATTCTTCAAATAATAATCACAATCAATTAAGAACACAACATCTGCACATGGTATAAAAGCGGCTCAGTAAATAATTGACGTATCATCACATAGCTACACTGAATGTCTTTGTTTGTGAGTCGAGAGTGACTTAATCTGTGTGTGTGTGTGTGTGTGTGTGGAGCATGCATATAAGTTCAATTAAATGTCCTGTGATCTTGTTTGGGGGTGATTGCTGTGCAGGATATGAAGTTTCTGCCCAATAACCCAGCTCACTGAGGTAGAAAGACAGTCACGACTACTAAGAGGAAATGCCGTAAAAGGTGTCTGTCTGGGAGTCGCTGCATTTATTTAGTGGTTTATGGCATTTTATGGATAAATCAATCTTAGTGGTACTCTCTATGCTTTAAATACATTTTAGCTATAATATTTTTTATGAGCTATAAAAGTAGTACTCTAAATCATATATTTTTTTTTCTAAAACTTTCTCAACATTGTAGCATCAAGTTTTTAGCTTGCTCCTGTACAACATTAAAAGAATACAATTTTGCCATTGAAATAGCAGTAACAGTCACAAGTGTACACTGTGAAAATGTATATTATCTTAGATATATAAGAAAGGAGAGCAATTAATCTTTTTAAAGCAGAGGTCCGGGAATTCAGATTCAGAAAACTGTATTCATCCCCTAGGGGCAATTGAAGGAAGGGGATAAAACAGTAAAATGTAAAAATGTGTATTTATTAAGTCGTTTGTCTACTGGGAAAGAATTCCAGAAAGAAAGGTAGTCTAATTGTCTGTTACCACATTGTGCGTCAGACATTTCATAAAGCTACTCATTAGCTGGCTTAAGTACAGATGATTGTATTATACTATCTCATTTCATTAATTCTGTTTACTAAGAAGAATGTTAACCTTTCATTCTTTCATTCATTATCATACCTTCTAAATCGAATGAGCTGTGGCAGCACAGACAGCACAGGGTACAAGACAGGAACCATGAGAAGGCACCAGTCTATCGTAGGAGAAAGCTAACCTAGATCAATTGCATTATTTAAATGCAAGGCAGGAATATACCAGACTACACCGGAATGCACAGTCTATCACAGGGCATAATCCCCATTGGGTATTCCTAGGGGCAGTTTAGAGCAGCCGACTCACCTACTGACTGGATATAAGCATTAAGAGGAACTAATTTGACATAAGATTATACCAAACAGACAGCAACTCAGATCTAAACTATTTACAGGCCACAAATAAAACAATAAGTCATGTTTATGTTCATCTGCTTCTTTCAGTGGGCTGAACCCCACTTTTTGAGTCCTAGTGTTTGGAGTTTAGAATACGGTTAAATAAAGTTAGTAAACAGGATAGGGAGCATTAGTCTGTCTCCTAGTCAGTGAAGAATGCAGGCTTTTGTCTATGGAGCACAGGTCAATCCTGATAGTGGTGCTGGAAAGAACAGATAGTGAGACCCTGCTTGTGACTCTGGGCATTCATTATAAATCAGCAGTGTGGCTTATTTTTAGCTGTCCGTATAATGGCATACCCCTGCCATGGAATTCGGCACTATTTACTGATGCTCCCAGTGTTTACACTGATTATCATGTAATAGGAAACCCAGCCTCACATTTTCCTTTAACACCCTCTTGTCTTTTAAAAGTTCATTGTATTCTAGTTGGGAGATGTAATTAAGAAAGTGGTGGTAGTGTTATTATTTTGGCTTAGTCTTTAAATCTGATTTCCCTTTGTCATTAATATTGTACGTTACCATGCATATATGAGTGTGTTTGGAAGTTTCTGTAGAAGTGGGCAGCTGAGCTATGGAGTGGTGTTTATTTAGTGTGTTTATTTTTAGGCTGATTTTGAGGACACTCTCAGACAAGCTATTATTGCTCATTAGAGAAAACAAGGAGGCCAAGCAGATGCTGGATGTTTGTGGTATATACATTTGCATAACTTTGACGTTAAACTTCAAATTAGATGTGTGGTTGATTTTGTAAGAGAAAGTTAACATAGCAAAAATTACAGCCTCCAAATTTTCTTCAGCCATCTAATAGTCTTTGTTTTATTGGCATTTTATAATCTTCTAACGTCATCCTGCAGAAGCATAGCAAAAGCATTGGTAATGCCATTCCAAAATTTGGAACGCTTGGAGAGCCATAGGATATCTTGAAGCTGGTCAAACACAGACAACAGTGGCAACAGCACTTGAAACATCCCAAATGTGATTCTCAGACTGTGGAATGATTTTCAAAAGACTGGAACAGTGCGAAGAAGACGAGGGCAGGGTCGCTCTTCTGCCACACCAGAAAGAGATGACTACTGCTTGACCTAATTGGCAAGAAGGAGCAGGTGCAGCAGTATAACAGAGTTGCAGGGACAGTTTCTTGGACTACCACTGGACGATGGCTATGCACCCAGACCATACGAAATTGCCTCCATCATGTTGGAATACATGCCAGGTGACCAAGGGTATGCATTCCGTTGTCTGCTGAACAGCTGATGAGCATTGTCATTGAGTCTGTAGTGGTCAACTGTCCAAAGCTTGGAGATGTTACTTGAAGAAATAAAAAAGAAAAATAAGTGGATAAAGTGTACATAAATGATCTGGGTCCAGTAATCCTGTCTTATCTAGTTTAGCATAATGTTCTCAGCAGTGCAACAATGCATGGATGAATGATTTGTCTGCAAGCAGTTAGCGTCGAGTCACATGGGCACGCCGAGGAAAACCGGGTGGATGAATGAAAACTGGGACAAAATTTAGGCTTTGGTTCTTTTATCCAGCTGATCACACAAGCCAGTTAACGATGCAGATCCATGAATGGCATTTAAGTAGCAGAGCAGCAGAAGTCACTCGGTCAAAAGCTCATTACTTTACTGGTCATGTTCAGAAGCTCTAAAGAATGTTCTAACTCAGTTTATTTGTTTTGCAACTTTTTGAGCAATTTTTAGCTTCTTTTCAATAAGGTATAAATGCATTACTAAATTTCCGTCCTATTGTAAAAAGTATTTGTAATTTTTGGAATACTCTCTTTAAATAAATTTGTTTTCCATCAACTATCAGTTGTTTTGTATTGCTTTCCTACGTTTTGTCATATTTATATTCATTTCATATCATTATAACAGTAGTTTTATTATTTTTATAGCATCAACTGAAATGCAGTGGTTGAGATTAAGTTTCTTGGATGTGCTATTGTTATAGTAGGCATAGTTCACTTGGTTGAAAATGACTCCGTCAATCAGGAAATCAGCTATGTTGGATGGAATGTAGGATTTCCATATTTTTACAAGACATTTTGAGGGGCTTTTTGACTTGGACAAGCTTAGCCCAACAGTTTCAATTTACATTAATATTGTCATGGCTTTGACTTCCATGCAAGAGCCCATTTAAGTTTGCCGCTATATTTAACTTTAGAGGTTATGTTCAGCTGAAAATTCACCAAAACATAGTTTAACCAAAGATGTCCAACACAAGCAAGCAGCACCCACTTTCATCACTACTGCTGTGATGTCAGCCAGAGTTGTAATTTAAGCTCACAGAGAAAAAAGAAAAAGAAAAATCAGGTGGTATTAAGCTGCCCACCTGGCACCTCTACTTCCTCTGAATAGAATTTTACACAGCGGAGAATTATGTTGTATGAAGATGATGTAGCTGCAAGGAACACTTGAAATTATTTGCATGTTTGTTTAAAGTTGCAGCTGTGAGGTAGTCTCTTCGAGAGATAAAATAAATTATTAGATAGGACTCTATTACTGACTGCTGAGCAAGCATCTTCATTTACTTTATCTGTAGACAGGACATATATAATAGAGCATTCTTAACCTTTTAATTTCACTCACCTGGTAGTGACAAAGCTCAGGTGCGTCAGAGTTAATGGTTTGTTAAACAAATTGTTCATTTATATAGTAATTATAATAATCCATCCATCCATTCCACTTAATCCACATGGGGTCACAGGCCAGCCGGTGCCCATCCGGCAACTCTGGGCACAAAGGCAGGAACAACCCCAGATGGACATTACATTAACAACCTCAATCCGTTATAGGGCACATACACACAGTCACACACTAAGGGCCATTTTAGAGACACCAATTTACGTAGCATGCATGTCTTTGGACTGTGAGAGGAAACTGGAGTACCTGGAGTAAACCCATGCAGACAAGGGGAGGACATGCATACTCCACACAGAAAGGACTGGGTCGCTCCACCCTGGGACTGAACCCAGGACCTAATTGCAGTAAGGCAGCGAGCCTCCCCAAGCCAAAATGCTGCCCAAGAATAATAATAATAATAATAATAATAATAATAATAATAATAATAATAATAATAATAACAATAATGATAATTATTTGTATTATTATTGTTATTATTATTGCTGTTGTTGTTGTTGATAATGATGATGTTGTTGTTATTACATTATTAAACATTATTAATTATATAACAATAATAATAATAATAATAATAATAATAATAATAATAATAATAATAATAATAATAATCATATTTTCATTGTCAGTAATGTGTTTAAATCTGAAAACATTACCAATAGTGGTTATAAAGTCTGGTAAATGCATACTGTTTTAGAACTTCTATCTCAAAACAATAGCATGTATACATAAGGACACCTATAGTACATGCACATAGCTTAGTTCTGTTTTTTTTCTGACCAAGGCTCTGTCCACTCTATACACAAACATCTGTATAAGCCAGCAGGCTTTTAGTAGTCAGATCATGTGTGGCTCCCGGTTTGGAGTCTGAGCTCAGCAAAGTGGTCATGTTGCACACTTTCCATCACAGCAGGATGCCTGTCAGTTTATATTTGCTCCAAGTGAATTTGTATGTGTATGTGTGTGGGTGATATGGAAGACAAATATAACAAATCACTTTCATCCATAAATACTTTCATGCTAATGCATACTGCATATATGCTGGACATTTTCAGTAATGCCATTTGATGTGAAACTGACTACACTGCAAGCTTTTATGTTGTAAGTAGAACTAGTAGAACTAGCTGTCTTCTGTTGTATGTAGCACATGACAAATTTATTAATACAAGATTGGGTGACACAATATTTCTATATTGATCTTCGCAATAGTATTATTGTAAAAGCATGTGCTACTTTTGTAGGTTTTTTCTCAATACATTTTGTTATAAAGTCATATAGTTTGATAGAGCCTATGCATTGCGCTGATTAGGTTTTTCTTTTCTTTGTTTTTGTTGTTATATTTCTCAAGTCATAGAACAACCTGGATGTTTGGCAGTAGTTATTTTAGTGAGCATTGTGCTGTCATATCTTTTGCCTATAATGTGAAGGACCAAGAACCACAATATATATTCCAGATCTCCACAATGCACGTTTTTACACTTTATCAGCACTGGCTCACAAATTGTATTGCATATGTATAATGTTCTCACTGGTACAAGTAAAAGACCTTGTTATCAGAGACGGAGAGAGTGTCGGTACAGAGGATGGTCTCAGTGGCTGTTTTCTAATTACACTCTTTCATTTATTGTGGAGCAGACGGAGGCCTGCTGAAATCACACTGTCTATTAGCGCCCGCTGTCGAGGGGCTTCTCCCCATTACCTTTAGATTGGATCTTTCATCATCCCAAATTGACATTTATGCTTTTAGTCCTATTGTTTCTCCAGTTTCAGGGTGCTCACGTCTCACGATTAGTTTTCATTTGTGTCACTTGGCCGAGTGTCCCATGATGCCACACTTCTAACTCATTCCGTCATCGCCAACCACGGAATGGAACAAGAGATCGACAGTCTTTCATTACTAACTACCTGCACTAACTACAGTGCATTTTCGAAGTGCGTGCATTCTCATCCGTCCCTGTCCATTTCCCAAAGTCCCAGAGGGATACATGCAGGTACATGAGAAGGCGCAGCACAAATTTCGTCTTGATGCGGTGGCAATACCTGAAATATGAAGAAGTCAATTTTAAAAAGGCTGTAGCTAACCATGCAATCTACACCTGCTACCACATACTTATTGCACTCTGCGCAATGTGCAGCCGGTGTAAAATGGTATACATAGTTAGGTGTAAACTGTATTTTTCAAGTTTTGTCAATAAATAAATAAATAAATATTAATAATAATAATAATTCAGTTCTTTTTAAATAGGCACGTTTTCAGTACAGGTTTGTGAGGATGTTGATATGATTGATACAATATATAATATATTTAGATTGCCAGTATAATTGCTTTAAAACTATATTCATGTATGCCACACTCACTGCTATGTGAGGAATAACCCCAAAAGCTAAACAATGTACGAGTAGAGTAAAAGCATAATGGATCCCAGTTCAGTTCCTTACCCAAGACAATGGTCTATAGGTTCAGTAAGAGACAGAGATAATGGTGACAATGAGAATAAAGATTTAAACATTTAAACATTTTAAAGCTGATAGTGTTACATGACTATGTTTTAAAACATGAAAATATACACATATATCAGCTACGAGCGTTAAAGTAAAAACTGCTTAACTCATTTGCTGGCATATGTACCAGGTTTTGAGAGATGGAGCAACTGTGGCTTGATGATAAGAGCTACACTGCTGACAACAGTAGATGCCAAGGACTTGGGTTTGAATCCCAGTCTGGCCCAATTTGCAACTTACCTCATACTGGACAACAACAGAATGGGTCAGTTCTGGTGGAAGAGGATTACACTGCGGTGACAGTGACAACCCCAACATTAAATGTGCAGTGTTATTCTCTAGGTACCGTGGTTTTATACAAAGCACGCATAAGTTTTTCTCACAAAAGTTGACCAAATTGTATTTGAAAATGGGTGCAAACGGCTTGATACATCTAGCCCGGTGTGGATTATTGTTTAAAATAAATATATTCAGTGTTCATGGAGAAGTGGTAGATCAACGATAGAAAGGTTGATATGTGTGGAAGTGTAAAAATCCAAATGCTGTGAAATTACAGTGCAATTTCAACACCAGCCTAATGTCTTTTCACATTACACTTGAGCGGTATAAACAGCTTTGTATTCTGGTTGTCTACTTGTTCCCAGAGGCTGACAGCCCTATGAGTTCAGTTTCTTGCGTCATACTGAAATATCTTGAAGGCAAAAAGGTGTTGTCAACAGCGAACTATTCCGACAGGTGGCATTTGGGATATGATGTGGCTTAGTAGTTAAGGACACTATATAGCCTTGCTGGTTTAATACTAACAATTTAGCCGTTCCGTTGCTGTTCTGTCAATATCCATGTCTCATTATCACGCCGCTGTTATAGCTCTGTGTGGGCTGCCAGTGTCGTGAAATTAAAACAGAAAATCCACATTCTTTACCCAACACCTTAAAGTTTGGATAGTTGTATAAGACATAAAAGCTGTATAAACATGTATAAACATCAACGTAAAAAAGGAGATAAGTTAAAAAGATTTTATTATCAGATTACTAATATGAGACAGCAGGTATAGGAGAGTTTGTAAAAGTAAGGTTTGTTAGAATGAATTCCAATATTTTATTTTTATTTTATTATTTGGTCCATTAAACAATCTTTTTATAAAATACTTGACGTAAATTTTGTGGAAAGTTAACAGCATCACCACTGGTAACCATGGTACCGCTCATGAAATCCAATTACTCATCCTCTTGTAGAGTTAGATGCAGTCACTGTAGTAAGAAATAGGACATTTGTTATTTGAATTTGTTATTATTTATTTGTTAGTGACAGTAATACTGTATTACTGTAACCACACACAGTACCAAAGTGTTAAACTGTTTGTATGTACTGTTATGTGTTTGAGTTGAATGAAACATTTTTGATTTATTCTATTAATGACTGACAATTTACAAATGAATAGATTTATTTGCAGCATTGCCAAGAGTGTTCATCTTCTGTTAATTGTAACTAGTCAAAATAACAAAGGTGTTAAGAAAAAGAATGAATAAAACAAAAAAATACACAAAAGAACATTTTTTTCCATTTCTTTTAACAAAACAGTATTTCAATCCCTGCTTTCATGTGTCTTGTACTTTTATCCTGCAAGCATACCGTATTATTCTGCTAGCTTCAATGGTGGTGTGGAGCTTGTTATGTTATCCCTATTTCCATGGATGTTTCCTACTGTCCTCTGAAAACAGGCCAGTAGATTGTAGCTGGGACAGAATGAGCTAGCCTGATGTGTTTATTAAGCCTGTTAGCAACACTGCGGAGATAATAATAAAGCAGTTCCTTTAAATAGCTCTAAAATATATATATATTATGATGTGAAATCATAAAATGTGGACTCACACAACAGTGTTAAGCCTCTGATATCCAGTGAAGCTTTGTTTTTTTCTGTTTGTGCACTTTTTGTTATGCGTTAACTTAACCAGTTCCTTTTGGCTGCCAGTGTACTCTTTACTGGCAACCCTAATTAGCAGCTGAAAAATCACACAAGCCATGTAGCCTAAAGATACAGAGAATAGAATTCTTTTCAGCAGAAAATCACAATGTAGCGTCGAGGCTGTTTTACGGCTTAAAAAAATTCTGCTTGTATCCAAACCGTTCGATAAATGGCTGCGCAAAACAGTTGAAGAGAATTTTTGGATTTTAAACTTGCTAGTGATTGCAAGGGAACAGTCAATAACTAATTAGTGTTTAATTGTTACCCCTGGTTTGAGCCAATATTTCCTCTTAGTTCTATTCCTTTCAGCACAAGACAGATAATGTGTGATTCTTGATTTTGACATTGCTATGGCAACCTGTGTACCTTTCCAGTTTTAGAACACAGATGGAATGCTGGTGGCTTGAGGGCCCTATGCAACCGCTTATAATGCTTGTGGCAAAAAATATGACCCTGTCTACAGAATTGATTTTAACACAAATGTTGACCCATGCATTTTTTCTTTGTAAATCCGGAAAACACATTTTTTTGTAATGTATTTCTTTTCTGATATTGAAATCTAGTTAGTATTTGATATTATACTATTACTTTGCTGGGTGAGACAGCAACACAAGAGGTTATCATGGTCAGCTCAAAGTACCAGAGATCCTTGGTTTAATCCCAACTTTAGATTCTGCCTGTGTGGAGATTGAATGTCCTCTTTTTGTCTGTGTGTGTTCACTCCAGATACTAACATGCGTTAGGTTAATTGGACTTTCTAAATAGATCTGGTATGAAGGTGTCTCATAAGTATCAATAACCTTGCTAAGTATCAAAAATACTTGATAAGTAACCTTGCTGGTGTCATGAATAGCCATTGATATTGATACAGCATTAATTAAACTTTAAAAACTATGGATACTATACATTGGTATTCTCAGTGATTGGCATTTGTAAAACTTGGAATTTTGTACTAACTTTAGTGAGTAAAAGTAGCTGTTTTTGAGGAGGTAATAAACAGAGAGCAAACTGTATACCAGTCACTGGGGCAATACTATACACACACACACACACACACACACACACACACACACTTACACACACATACATACATACAGATAAATATAGTGGATAAACTATTTCACATTCCCCCCTTTGCACACTGAAACCTGATGATGCGTGCAGAGATTTTGTATGAAGAATGCGTCTTCATGAATATGAAACAACTTCTTCAACATTCTTGAAAGGGCTGATGGGATCAGTGAGAACTCTTTGTCTCCTTTTTGCCCAAGCTGCTAATTCTTTTCCCCAGCTTAGAGGAACAGAAGAGTGGTTTCTGCTGCTATTTCAAAAGCATCAACTTAAGGTTCTGTTCGTGAATAGCACCAACTTTCAGAATAACCAGAAAAATAAATGCATTTTTCAAATTTTAACGACATGGACTGCATGGGCAGTTAGGGGCTGGTAATGTGTATGAGCCACTGTGTGCAGCTAAATTGAGCACACTTTAATGGGCATGTTTGAAAAGATATTTTTGAGCAGAAGATCTAAATAGACTGAGAGAACAGCTCTTTTCCCATATGGTGAGTTACAGCGTCAGCTACTACATTGATGCACTGTTGTTTTAGTATGTTGAACTCAATTTGAAGGGCAGTGTGTCACATGAGGTAGTGCAGATGTGTGTGTATATTCTGAACATGTACTGTAGAAAATGACTACTGGTAGTGACTGATGCCTGACAATTGACAAAACCTACATAAACATTTAGAAAGGTTTTTTCACAGAAACTGTCAAGTCAATTTAATTACATACAAGTAATTTTTGCATAACTGTCATTACAATGTCATGACAGGTACTTGAATATTCATTAATTATTGTAATTAGATATATAAAACTGAAAATTATTACAGTGAAAAAATAAAGCATTTTTTTTCTCTTCTTTCATAAGCACTTGTTTTTATGTAAACCACAATATTACTACAATATATAAAACTGCACAAATACAAAATTACATAATAATAGAATACACCAGAAACATTAAAAAACAGAACAACGGTTTAAATCACATTGTTATTTAGTAACTGACATTTAATACTACCCCTAAATTTCCCCTGCAACAAGTTTTTTTTAATGTTGCAAGCCTGAAATACAGGAATGGATGTTTATTAACAATTTAAATGAATCTGCCCAGGCAAAACATGAAATATCTTGGGTTCATACTACCTGCAAAGAAATAAAAGTCTAAATAATTATAAGGAGCATTGAGTTTTTTATAGTTTTTATACCATCCAACCTTTTCTGATTAGGTACCATTTCCAAATGATTATCTTGTGTACTGAGGTATTTCTGTTGTTGAAAACTTTTTTGTGTTTAGTTCACTACATTACAAAGGCGTGTTTTGGGTTAACACCTGGCTGCAATATGAGTACGTCTCCGCAAAGATCCAGACAAGCATTTTCACTAGAGGCCTCAGACTGCTCCCACCAACTGTATACCTATTTTTTATGGAAACTATAAGTTATTTGTGTTCGAATTGTATTGTGTTAGGGTTCCTACCTCGCGCTCATGAACCACGCCTGTCCGCCATTACAGAGCGAATCCCAAAAGCCGCTTTTATCACCATGCTGGCTAATGACGTGATAACGAACAGCTGAGGTTTCTACTACTAAGTACGGGCGTCAGCATTGCTTGGGGCCTAGTCGTGATCATTTGTTGACTCCCTGCCTGACAGACTGTAACATCCCGGGGCATTCAGAGCCAACAGATGTGTACGGGGGAAACCTCGGAGGCCTTTAATTCTCTATGGACAGATCCAGGGTTTCCCTTCCCCTTCCTCACCCGGTACCTACCGAGCCTTACTCCAACCGCCTGCGCGCTCTTATTGGGACGCACCCCAGTTTGGCTTCTTCGTGTGCTTGCCGCACACCTGAGCTCGCTCACCCTCTGACATTCCAGAGCTCCTCCTCACCATTTGATTTGGGAAGAGTCCCAAATCGGCGCCTTCTCGTGCTTGCTGCACATCTGCCCTCTGCCGTATTGGCGCACATTGTCGTCGATTCACGTTCGCTGTGGCGCTGTGGGCGCCATTACCATTCGGGACGCATCACAGCTGATGAACAGAAATACCCCTTTTTGTTTTTGTAGATTGGAGAGCCTTTGCTCTGCCTTTTTAGTTATTTCACCATTCTTATTATACGTCGTGGGGTTCCTTCATTCCTGCATCCTTGGGTCTAAACCACATATCCATAACATATTGTATTGCAGAATAAAAGAATCCATTTTTTTTTTTTTATTTCAAATTAACAGAAGTGGGTGGTAACAGGAAGTTACTTCTTTAACTTTACTTTTATTACATTTCGTTTAGTAAACAGGGCTTGTAGAGATACTTTTCCCTATGTGTGCACCACACATGGGAAAGGAACAAATTGAATCTGGTGTTAAACCGAAGATATATGAAGATATAAGAAGATACATTTGAAAAATATAAATTATTATTGTTAGGGCTCGTGCTGTGTCTGTTTCGTTTTTCTCTTTGTAATTTTTCCCAGCTCCCTTAGTGTTCTGTTTCCATTTTTCCCCTACGCTGTGCATGGCATTTGTTTTCATTTACCGTGGCAATTTATTGGTTAGTTTTTTTTATTTATCGTTATGCTCACTCCCCCCCTTAATGTTACGCACCTGTGTTCACGTTCGTTAATTATGTTTAGTTTGCCCTATTTTTCGAAACCGCTACACTCACGGCTGTGGGAAGTCGTTTTGAGTCTCGGCTGATAGGGGCTGTCCGTGGATCTGCGGCTGTTAGAGGTCACTACTGGATCCGCGGCTGGAGGTGTTGCACTCGGACCCTCAGCCGTTAGAGGCCGTTCCCAGGTCCCTGTAGAGGCTGTCCCTGGATCCTCTGCCATAAAAGGTAGTCTCCGGATCCTAGGCCATTAGAGGCTGTCCTCGGATCCTTGGCTGTCAAAAGCCATTTCCTTTTTATCCCCTTTCTATCTCCTTTTAATTTCTTCACATTCAGCCTATCTTTTGTTTTGTTCCTTTCATTTTCTTATTAAAGCCGTTATGCTGACCCTTGGCACCTAGCCGTTTTGTGGACCCTCGACGTCTAAGTCATTCTGCAGACCCTCGACAGCTGGACTACTCTGCAGACCCTTGGCACCTAAGCCATTCTGCGGACCCTTGGCACTCAAGCCATTCTGCGGCCCCTCAGCTCCTAGGTTGTCTTGTGGACCCTCGGCACCCATACCGGATCTCTGGACACTTGGCTCGTTAGCCGTCTCTGGACTCTGTTAAGCTTGATCTGTTTAGTTAATAAATATTGTTTTATTTCCATTATTTGTGGTCTGTCTGTTTATATTGCATAATGGGCTCCAGTTTAAACTCTGTAGGGATCCTGGGGATTTGGCGAGACCAGAAACGGTCTTGTGAGATCTCCCCACCCCTTCCCCGGAACAATTATGTCTAAGTATAACACCAACATGAATGCTTCCACAGAAAAAGGCTACACAACTTTCCATGTGAAACAAAAACTGGACTTATCAAACCTAATGACTTTCTTTCATTGCTTCCATTGCTCAAAGGTTCAGTTCTGCCTTGTGTGCCCAGCGTAGTCACTTTATCTGTCTGGTCTTTGACTAGACATTCCCAGGCTCAGCATGGGGGCACTGCACTGTATCCTGCATGCTAACCATTGCTGACCGGGAGCACCACACAAGTCAAGTTGTTTTGTGAAATCCTCAGGTGTTTCCTCCTGAATGTTTCTTCACACACACCTTGTCAACTAAAATTATCTGTTCTCCTACTCATTCTTACCTGCTCTCTTACTAATATTTCTCAGAGTTTAACATGTGCTGTTGTAATGAGATAATCAATGTTAATATTTTTCGAACGCTGCATGATTTTAATATTTTGGGTGTTGGCTGTTCATTAATTAAATATATAAACAAGGGACAAAGTCAAGTATTTTTCTAATTTTACCTAAGCAGGAAACCTCTGCTTTTGAGGCAGCAATATTTATTAGCAGTATCTGTATTTACAGCCATTCTGATCTTAATCACATGCTGTGTGCAACACATGACAGCTTAATTTGTTAAGTTAATAAACAATAATTTATATTGCTGCAAGAAAGGCCTTATGTAGCTGTCACATAACTAAAGGCGAAGTGATATAAAAAAATGTCTACACCTAAACTGGCATTTTAAATGCACACAGAGGTGAAAACTGAAAAACTAAAATGTTTGTTTAATTTTTTGTAAGACGCCTAATTTAAATTTAAAATAAAAAAAAGCAATTTACTACTGACGTCTGACATGTACAGTGATTACAGATCACTTGTCTTATATCTCTGGAGATCATGAAATGGAACATATTTTTACTGTTGATCTGCAGTTCAAACTTAACTAAGCCACAGAACACTAAGCTTGTTCTGAAAAGGTGTCGCTTGATTTTACCTCTGTTTAACTGTTACACATCCCTCTATTTCCAGAGCTCCGGATTCATTGCAAGAATTTCTTACATTCCTTTAGCACAGGCCTGCACCAATGATAAGCCCATCCACCAGCAATCTTGCTTAATCTTTCCTGTGCCAGAGAAACAAATTTAAAAATACATAATATTCTATTTTAACTGCTCGTCTGAAGTGGCAAGACCAGACCTTCAGACCTTCTGCACCAAAATTCAATCCTTATGCCTTATGCCACTCTTGTTTGCTACCTGTGGTCTTCTGTGCTGCCTAGCCCTGGTTAATATTAACTGGTAAATATTAATTGCCATTTCAACTCTACTACTGACCTGGTATCATGCTAAAACGTGAAACTACATCAGCAATAGCATAAGAATAGGTTAGATTTTATTTATCCTACCTCCTTTTCTCTATGCCCTCTTCTTGAAGACATCCATCTCGCCTTTGCTTGAATTTGTCATAAGAAGCATCTGTACTGTGCTGTCATTTTACCTCGCACTTGGCCCAGCAATCAGGCCACTTCCACTGACTTTACCATTATAGAAGCATGCTGACAAGCACTTCCACTACAACCCTACCACTGGGAACATGGCTTTGGAGGACAGAATGCACTCATCTTCCACCAGGAGATGAGCCATACATAGACTTAAACACAGACTAGTGGACCATATGCACACATTAATGATGTCTGGCCCCATTTTGGATGTAAGCGGTAGACGAAATGAGCTCAAAATAAGATACTTTCACAAGCACATCTAATAACAGCCCTAAAGGCATGGATGTATGTGTCAGGGTGTGTGTATAGTATATATTTACTTTACCTAAAGGGGCTGCTAGAGAGCTTGGCATATTTTCCTTTCCTTACATCAAATGCTGATGAATTTGCCCCATCACACATTATTCATAGGATAAGGAAATTTTGGCCCAGGCCTACAGTGCTTCACTGAACTGTATCAATTCAAAATATTTACAACATATGCATCCATACATCATACAAATTTCTCATATCTACAACAGAATGTGAAGAAAGCATGAAAATAAAATGTATTATTACATTTGAGATACATATGCTAAAAAATAATGTGACCATTTTGTATTCTTAGAATTACCTATAGCCAAAGCCTCCTGTGTATAGCTTTTTAATATTTTGATGATGGGCACAGTTTAAAGCAGTACATTTCATGTACCCGGCCACTTTCTTCATGGCATAGATTGGGACTGTGCTGTAAGTCCCATACATGAATCCCATTTTCCCAGGCTACCACTGTAGGGTTCTGAAGCAACACACTTAACACATAATTGCTTGGATTGTGAAGCTGTATAATTTGTAATTCTCTCTGGATATTTGCATCTACTAAATGGCTAAATGGAAATGTTTTGTGGGACTGTGTTGGTGTGTAGGCTAAGTTCCTAGATTGTGGTCCAAATATCATATACTCTGCAGAGCTTCCACTGTTGGTTCCTTCAGCAAGACCCTTAATACACAATTGCTTAGACTGTACCAGTTGCAAATCAGTCTGGATAAAGGTGACTGATAAATCTCTTGTTATAAATATTGATTCGACAGAGTGCTGAAATTCCTTATTTTGATATTTTGTTCCTTATTGAAAGCATCATATACTTACGGCACATATGTTGGCTGCACATCCTGGAGTGATTTTTCCCCCATCATAAAGTTGCTCTATTGAATTGAGATCTGGTGATTGTCAAGGCAATCTTAAGTACAGCGAACTCATGTTCAGGAAACGAGTTGGAGAAGATTCTAGCGTTGTGTCATAGCACTGTCATTCTGGAAGTAGGAGGAACATGATCAGCAACTATACTTAGTTGGTATTAAGGTACTAAAAGTATGCCAATAAAATATATCCCACAACATTAACTTGAAACTTTCATACAAAGCAGAATCATTCTTAGCACTTCAGTTTTTGTTTGTTAGTGTATGTCGCACTGATTTGAGCAGATCAGATACAACAGTGCTGCTGGAGTTTTAACCACCTCAGTGTCACTACTGGACTGAAAATAGCGCAACTGCCAAAAATATCCAGCCAGGAGCATCCTGTAGGAAACCTTGTGTGAGCACTGATAAAGGATTAGAGGTAGACTAATATAAACTATGCAACAACAGAGCTACAGTCTCTGCTCTTACATCTGCAAGATGGTGCAATAAGGTGAATGTATCTAATAAGTTGGACAGTGAGTGAACAGTGTTTACAAGTACAGCAACACTGCTGTGCCTGATTCAATCATACTTTTACTCACTTGCCTATTTCAATCTGATATTGTGTAGGTGCATTGGAATTTTGGCATTAACTTTGTCTTTAAGGTACAATTTGTGTTTACTGTTTTTGAGACCACTTTAATGTAGATGTATTAAAGATCGTAAGTGTTCCTAATCTCCCTGAGCCTGCAGTGTATTGCAGTGAGCTTAGTGCTTATTTGCAACCTGATCCAGCTCTGACATAGCCTTGTTAAATCAGCTCTCAGAAGCCTGTTATTTGCTCTGACCATTACAAGTTACATTACTGAAACACATGCACACACACACCCTCTCCCCAAACAGATTTATAGGTTTATTTCTGTACTGCTGAAAACTTCCAAGATTGACACAATTATTACCCTAGCTTATAAATGTGACACCTACCCCCAACTTTAACCTTACCATTAACCCCAGTATACAAAATAAAATATTTTGGCTCTCTTGTTATTTCCAGAGAACCCATATAACTGCTTAGAACCTTATAGCCTCTCTCACATGTTAAAGTTCATGAATCCTCCGTCAGAGGAGCAGTGGACAATGATGTGCATAACAGGGCTGCAAGGTAAAAGCCAATACATTACAAATGGAAAAATGCTTGTTGGACGAACAAGTCCAAATCAGAACTTTTTGGTTTAAATGAGAAGCAGTATTTCAGGAGAAAGAATGCTATCCCATCTGTCTATGTGCATGCTAATTTGTCTTAGATAACGTCAAATGGGGATTTGCAGGGAAACTTATAATAATGCAGCCAAGTCTACCTACAAAGTTTATTTTCTGGCAAAGGAGCAGTAGATGGAAGAGTCAGGAGAGTGTGCGGTCTTTCGTACATCATACTTTTTATCGTTATGTAATTGCATTTATGTGCTTTTGATTTGTATTGAAATCCATAATATAATTTAAAGATTATAATTTAAAGTTTAATGTTATGTTATAAACTTTCTGTCCACTAACAGTATTTGTGCAAGTCAAATTTTGGGGGGGAAGCAGCTGTATGTGCTGCACTGTATTGGTCGTATTTAATGTAGTCTTCACAAAGATTAAACATGTCTTCAAAAGGTGTATATCTTTGAAGTATAATTAAATGTAATATTCAGAGTTACTTTCAAAATGTGCAACCAGTTGAAGGTACCATTATTCAAGTATTCAGTGATCTATGAGTATTTTTGCCTGTCAGAAAAGATGCTACCCTGAGCCTAGCAAGCAAGTGTGACACTAAGGGCACAAATAATAGCAAATGTACATACAAAAATACATACAACGACAAGGTACAACAAAAGAATAAAGGTCAGAAGAGACATCCTAGGTATTGTCTGAAGAGGTGAGTCTCAGAAGGAAGAATGAAACACTGGTTCATTCTAACTGATGTGGGAAGCTTGTTCCACCAGTGAGGGACCGGGACCGGGACAGTGAAACATCGAGATCTGACTTTGCAGGCACGATTCAACGTCAGAGAAGCATGTGCTCTGAAGCCGAAGAACTGAGCTGGTGTGCAGGTGTATAATTCTGAACCAAAGAAGGAAAATAACATGGAGCAGAACCTTTTGCGACCTGAAAATCCATGACACGAGTTTTAAATTTGGTCCGTATTGAAACAGAAAGCCAGTCGCAGCCAGTCTCTGTGGGAATGTGGATTTAGACCTTGCAGAGAAGAAATCATACTAACAAAATGCTACGGCGTCTGTTGTAAAAATATCTATAAATAAAAAAATGTACTTAGTCTCATTTATTCAGAGCAGCAAAGCAGGAATTTAATGTCATTGCATTGCCAAAGGCCAGTCTATTTAGATTCCACAGTGTGCAATTATGTCTATTAATTGTGTTGTTCAAAAACGAAACCCAGTCCTATTTTTTATTGCTGAGTTTTTGAGGAGTGTTAATGTGGGTCATCGATTTACTTTTATTTGTCTGTGAAGTCATGTTTGCAGTATAAATTTTCGAATAGTATTATATTAAATTCATTGTATTCATAAAGATGTGTGAGTATGTGAGGTGTTGGATCATGTTAATTTTTCTCATACATCCTGCTGCTCGTATTGTGGATTCTGAAAATAATCTGCCTTCTTCGTGTGACAGCCAGGATCAAGCAGTAGATAGGGTCTTGTGTCTGCTGTCATGGATCAACAAGCTAGCGATAACCATGGAAAAAAATACGGAGAGAAAGAGAGTAAGCGAGAAAGAGCCAACACTTGATTGTGAGAAGGACAGATATGTGAGCCTCATCTTTACTGCATTGTGTTGTGTTTCTGGAAGAATGGCTATCATTACTATAGAGTGTGGAGCTGTAAATCTGCTTTTCCTTTTCGTTTGCCCTATGTCTTTTTTCACTGTCATAAGTCAGAGGAAATAAATGTAACCTGAGAATGAATTTGCCTGTTTCCTGTCCTACTCGAAATTGCATTTTATACAGCTCATTTTTACTGTACCATGTCAGTTACATCAACACCAAGCAGACCAGACCTTAGCCGTTTTTGGCCACCGTGCAGCTGACTGCTACGACGTATTATCACCATCAACAGTAAATTATACCTGAACACACACACAATTCCATTTGTAGCCACATTAAGTATTACGCTCAAGCAAACAATCATGTCAGTTAACGATGCCTCATAAAGTATGCATGAGCTGCTTCCAAAACCATTAGCACAGCTTTAGAGTAGAAGAAGAAAGACTTTCCCGTCTAATGATTGTCTTAACGTGCTGTGTGTCACTGCGTTTTTCAAAGCATCTGCACATCAACCATAGTTGATGGTTCATAATCTTGCCAGATACATAAGTGCATTACAACAGCAGCAGGGTCATCCTTCCCTTCCAACTCCCCTCTCAGATTTAGCTATATCTCTGATCACATTCTATCCTCTGTCAAAAGGAAAACTGCTTCTGAATAGTCCCTCTATTCATCACCCTAATGCCACCCCAATGCCAAATGTCTGAAGTGCTTGTGTTTGTGTGTTTGCTTAGGGGCTCCAAACCACCACAGTCAGTCAACCCTGCGTCCCCCGCTGCCTCCGCCTCACAATACCCAATCCCTTTCTCATCATCAGACATCGGCCAACTCGCTAAATCGCAACACGCTGGGCAGCAGGCGCAACCCTATCCATGCTCCACCCAATGCCTCGGGGGAGGCACCCACCACTCCTGAGTCAGTGCAGCTGCAGGACAGCTGGGTGCTCAACAGCAATGTTCCCCTGGAGACCAGGTTAGAGTTCAACCTTTTACACATATTCAAGCACGTGCATGCATGCACACATACACACACACACACACACACACACACACACACACACACACACACACATTTATACATACATATATATATATATGCCTAGGTCTGTACTCGTTTCAAATTATACCCCAACCCTGACTGAGATATTGCCAAAACTCAGTTGTGGAGCTGTGCTTTGTGTTTGCCATGTTAATTAGAAGTTATAATAAAAGTCATTTTTTCTTGTCACATTGCCACTTTTCTCAAATCTCTGTCATTTTGGTGAGTGAACTTATTAAAAACTGATAAAGTGATATTACTTATAAATTTGCAAACAAGTTTTTCGTGTGGCTTCTTTTCTGTAGTAAATGGAAATGTTAGGCACAGACCTGTAGGTGGCAGTAGAGGGCTGGGGAGAAACTCGGGTAATAATGCCAGAGACGAACAGTTTATTCACGGATATTACATACTGCACACGTTTTTGGTCCAATTAAGCGGAATTTTTGTCCAAATAAGCGGAATAACATTACACGTATATAATAGGATTTGTTTCGGTACTTTAGGATTTGGTCCGAATAAGCGTCTGGTCCCATTAACCGGTGGTCCAATTAACCGGAATGGACTGTATTGCGATGTACAGTATTCCACAAGTATTGACGTTTGCACATATCAGGTTTGTTTGTTTGTTTACCATCATTATCAGCATCTGTTTTAGCAACACATACAAGGTTACATCAGGACTAGTAATATAAACAATCAAGTCAATGGCAATTTAGAGTAATCAATTAACCTAGCATGCATGTCTTTGGACTGTGGACAGAAACCTGAGTACTCAGAGTAAACCCACGTGGACATGCAGACTACACACAGAAAGAGCCCAGGTCGCTTTCTTGCTATGAGGCAGCAGTGCTACCCACCAACCCACCGTGTCGCCCTGTAAAGATCTGGTAGACATTTATCAAGTGGTCAAATGAGAGACTGTTACATGTCAAACACACCCTATAAGCTTGAAAAATCTGACTGTGAGTTTCAAAAATAATAACGAGTGGGAATAATAAGAAATAATTTCAGTAACTGGGTTTATGATGTTCTACATACCTTTATCATCACACTGTTTAAAGACTGGAGCCTGTCCCAGAATTCAGCGGGTATAGGCTAATGTAAATTCTCTGTGGTGTGCCGTTTCATCATTTAGGGTTTATAGAAATGGGGGACACTCCCTTATCTGTCCTTCCAACCCGCTGACACAGCCCATTAGAAAGGCGCCAAGTCCAAGAAGGGACTTAGTGAAGTTGTTTGTTTTTAACTGTGAACAAGGAATCATACTATGGGAAGATAATTGCCCGAAGCATACATCCAAACTTTGCAACAACTACTTGAAAATACCATGGACTTCTCTTCACAGTCACCTGACCTAAACCCATTGACCATGTATGAGGTCATTTAATAACATGGATCAGCAGATTTTGCACATGCTTGTGGAGTCTATTTCAGCTCAAGTGCATCCTCTCTTTACAGCAGAAATGGGGGACATATACTTTATAGTGCTATATACTTTATATACTACACACATTTAGTGTGTCAATTTTGCATTAAGTTATGTTGTCTGTTAGGTATTTATTTACAACATATGTGGTTGTCATGCATTCCACATTTAATACAGTCTGTTGTATTATAGAGAAAAGTAAGTCTACTGTTATATCAATCCCTTGTGTATTTGCACACTAATGGTAGTTTGTCATCTTGAACATACTTAGGAAAACACATTTATTTGGGTCTTAGTAAATGAGATCACTGATTATACCATAGGCCCTAGGTACATGTAATATCGTTAATGGAAAAATGTATATTATGTAAATGTGCACCAGTTCGTTAAAGCTACTTTCATGATAAAGAAGTACAGCAGTGCTTCACCAACAACCACATAGTAAATATAATGTGAGCACTGCTTTGAGTAGTAGTTTTCTGACACAACCTTGGACTAAATCCAGTTTTTCTTTATTTATGAAGCCCTGACATAACAAAGCTTAATTATTTTGAGTTCAATTTCCTGGAATACCCACAGGCCCTAAAGATGAGTCTCACATTTCAATATATGAGTTAAAGTCAGTCAACATAACGCATTGAAAATGAGTAATGACTTAGTCGAGTTATAGTGACAAAATTCAGTCTTATACTTTTTAAATGCCCTAATACTGTCAGATGCTCTATTTTCTTCCTAGACCGCTGGATTAATGAGACTTGTGCAAAGAAAAGCATTGCACCATAAGAGTAGTACAACCCTAAATCAGAAATGCAACCCCAATTCCAATGAAGTTGGGACGTTGTGTTAAACATGTAAACAGAATACAATGATTTGATGATCCCTTTCAACCTATATTGATTTGAATATACTACAAAGACAAGATATTTAATGTTTAAGCTCATAAACTTTATTGTTTTGTGCAAATATTCACTTATTTTGATTTTTTATGCCTGCAACACGTTCCAAAGAAGTTGGGACAGGGGCATGTTTACCACGGTATTACATCACCTTTTCTTTTAACAACAGTCAATAAGCGTTTGGGAACTGAGGACAGTTGTTGAAGCTTTGTATGTGGAATTCTTTCCTATTCTTGGTTGATATAAAACTTCAGTTGCTCAACACTCCGGGGTCTCCGTTGTTGTATTTTTCGCTTCAAAATGCACCACACAGTGGTTTACTGGTGTTCCTGAGCATGTGTTAATGTCCATTACAGAATGATGTTGTTTTTTAATGCAGTGCTGAGTGAGGGATCAAAGGTCATGGGCATTCAATGTTGGTTTTTGAACTTGCCGCTTACTCTTGCAGATTCTCTGAATCTTTTGGATTGTAGATAAAGAAATAATTAAATTCCTTGCAATTTCATGATGAGAAAGGTTGTTCTTAAACTGTTGGGCTTTTTGCTCATGCAGTTGTGAACCTCGTCGCCCCATCCATGCTTGTGACTGAAGCTTTCGGGGATCCTCCCTTTATACCCAATCATGACACTCACCTGTGGAATGTTCCAAATGCACATGTTTTGAGAATCTGTTTGAACATATAAATATATTGTATTTGTAGTGTATTTAATTGAATATGGGTTGAAAAGGATTTGCATATGTAACTTTATTGGAATTGGGGTTGTAGCTGTAGGACGGGGTACTTTAGAGCTAGTAATAAGGAAATAATAATAATAATAATAATGTGATTTCAAACAGTTGATTGTTTACTGTTCAATAAAGACTCCTTATGTGAACCGTATAAACAAACGGGGTGGGACCAGGACTAGAGGACCAGACTATAATTAGCAACAAGTCCAGTCTCTGTCATGGTATAGGGCTGTGTCAGTGCCCTTGGAAAAGGTCATTTACACTCTTTCATTTACAGCATTAATGCAGAAAATTACGTTGAGATCTCAGAGCAACATATGCTGCCTTCAAGATGGCATCTTTTTCGCAGATATTCAAGCATTTTTCAAAAGAATCAAAACCACATTCTGCACACATTACAAAGGCACGGCTGTGAAAGAAGAGGAAACAGTTACTGGATTGAACTGCCTGCATTCCTGACCTCACACACAACCTGGCCACAACAACTACAGACTGTTGCACACCTTAAGACATGTTTGCTAGAAAAATCGAACAAAATAAAACCTGAATAATACCTGTACAATAGACCCATCATATGCAAAGAAATCATGACATGTCTGATATTCTGTCAAATTGTTGTACTATCCGCACCCCTAACATCTCCCCTTTCCTCACCCACACATCTCTTTTTAAACACTGTCTCTGTCTCACATACCTTTGTTGTATTTCCTCTGCTAGCCAGTCAGTCACCCCCACTGATCCTGAATCAGAGAGGTGTGCGCGTACTGCATGCACTATTCATGAGTCTGGGGCTGCATGTTTAATTCAGTCGGACACAGCTCAGGCCTGTAGGAACTGTACGTGCCTGACTGGCACATAATTAAAGCAGACCTGATAGGCTGTACTGTATGTCAACAGCGCCCGTCGCAGCTCAGACATGAGCTGGGACTGCTGGGGCTGCTAGGGTCTCTGTCCAGAGTTGGAGAGTGGCAGGCTTAAGGGCATGTGCAGTACTGTGCACTTATTTGACACGTGAAGTATTTGCCAGATTATTTAACTGGAGCTGCTATATTGTTTTAGTAATGCATTATTTAACGTCATATTTATTTGTTTCAGTAAATGTTATATTAGGTGCTCATTTATCCACCTAATCCACCTTTTCCTACCTTTTCTAAAACAGACAGAATGTATTTAATACAAAATTCCAATATGCCTGTTTCGATCTGGCTCCACCTATGTAGTTTGCATGTTCTTCCCATAGTTGCATAGGATTTCTCCTGGTACTCCAGTTGGCTCCCACATTCTAAAGATGTGTGTTAGGTTAAATAGTGTTTCCAAAGTGCCCTTAGTGTGTGAGTGTTTGTATGAGTGTGAGTGTGTGCACTATGACAAATTGGCACCCCATCTAGGATTGTTCGAGTCTTGCACCCTGTGCTGCCAGTTAGCCACTGGCTGTCACGTGACCCTGGGTAGGATGATATGACAATGAGTAAATGAAGCCAGCAGCTTGTAATGGAAGTACCTGAAGGCCTGGGTTGAAGATTGTACTTTGGTTCGGTGACAGTGAGAATAAGCAGGCATGTTACTTTTTCTCAGGAACATCTGTTAGTAGCAGTGGCACTGTGCCATGTTTCTCCAGCTTCAGTCGGTGACAACTTTGAACTTGTTTCAGTTTGTGAAGTGATCAATAAAAATGCCCCAGATTTTAGATGTAACACAATACAAGTACCTGGATTCCTTGCTTATATTTGAAGCACAATATACATTGCTGTTCCCTTTGGATATGAAGTCAACCAAATAAAGATGACAGCTGTTCTTATCAGATTTAGAAAGGAATTAACAGCTGGCTGATAACGAATATTTTATAGTACTTATTAATGTGATATATTGATTGATATATTTTGATATATTATATATTGACCAAACGTCTTGGGTGACTAGTTACATTGCTTGTTTGGATCTCTGTGGAGAAGTATGTGTAGTGTAGCAGGATAATGCCCCAAACCATGCCTCAAGGATTTTCAACAGCAACTTGAATACCAAATAATATCACAGAGTACTGACATTCATACAGTTTCCGCCACAATATGGGACACATTAAGACAGAGAAATCCAATACATTCAGCAACATCTCAAGATGCTGTGGAGTCCATGCCAGATCAAGTACAGGCTGTTATTAAAGGATGAACATATAAACAAACAATTTTTTCAAACAGAATTTATATATATATATAAGTCTCCTTATATATAAGGAGACCATTTCTAATATAGCCCTTAAGTATGGATGTCTCAAACAGTCACGCAGCATACACGTGCACTGTTTTTTAGCTCTCTTATCCATGTCAGTGATGTACATGTGATGATCCACTAGCTTCCAAATAACATCTGGTTAGTGGTGATCCTACATTGAACCTCTGGATTCAAGCAACCGTGGATCAAAAATATATACATATAATATTGCGAATAAATAATTAAAAAGACAGAAGTTTCCAAAAGAAAAAGCTGAATTTGCCATGCAACCACCACTGTGCTGAATCCACAGGAATGAAATTATGTGTAGGCATATTTTCCTGTAACACGATTTTACTGCGCTTGATTATTTATATACTAAATACTATGCCTTATTATATAAGACACTTGAGCGTGTGTGGATTTCACGGGTGATACATGAAAGCCAGCAAACAAGACAGAAACACTAGAAATGTAGAGAGATTTGAAATTAAAAATGTATGAACTCATAAATGCATGTATGTACCGGTGCTCGTATGTATAATGTTTTCAGGTGGCCACAAGGGGGGAATCATCTTGATTCTATCAAAAAATCTAAAAAAAAACACAACTACCTTACTGAGCAGACTAAGAAGAAGAGTAGAAACTAAGGTGATAAAAATGATGAAATATATGCGGATGTGCACTGTGAAATAGATGTTTGTCTAGTGCCCCACAGGTGGTACCATTCAGGTTAATTACACGCAGTGGATATGCTCTCTGCTGCATACGAACCATGGATTGACTGCAGAACAGTTACTTATGGGATGACTTCACAACAGTACTGTATGTGTACAGTAACTTGATTATTTTGTCAATACTAGTATACTACTACAGTGTCCCATCAAGTCGTATAACCTGCAGTTTCACAGAACATATCGTATATGTTGAATTGTGCATACCTGTATATACAGTATATTTACATTTACTCTAAACTCTTATTTAGATTGACTTACAAATGATACAATATTAGAGAGTACAGACTAAGCTATTGAGTGTTAAAGGCTTTGGTGATGGGCAAAATGGTGACAGCTTGGCAGTGCAGGGGCTTGAATTTTGGATCTTATTGTCCATAGTCCAGTACCTTAACTGCTCTGTGATATATAATGTATTTGCATAACAAGCAAAAGTCTTTCGTACCTCCTCTCTCTAAGCTGGTTTTACTTGCTGCTTCCTCAGTTCGAGACCAGTGTTGCACTGTACCTGGGAGCAAAACTTAGCGCCCAGTGACAGTACCATGACAACTATTGTCCCTAACAGCCAATTCAATGCCCTGTGACAGCCAAGAGCTCCAAAATCTTACCCTTCTGCCTGCACAACCTGTTAAGCACTACCTTTCTCTCAGTAGCTTTTTAATTGGGGGGTTTTGTCAACATAGATGGACCACCTGCCATATACACATAGACAGGCTTATGCTTCGTCCCATAATTCACAATCTCATTTCGTCTATATTCAAACTCATTAGCTGTGATACTCATTACAGTTTTGGAGGAAGTGATTTGAGAGTATCCATGCACAGATGATGTATTAGACTGATCAGTGCTGCCTCACTTGCATGCCAGAACACCCAGAACTCTGCTGGCATTGGCCAGCATGGAGCACTTTACCTGGCAACGGGAAAGAGTCAGTCTGCTGTAGGTTCAGATCCCTCAGGAGCACCACCTGTTTCAGATGTCGAATGAAATGAATGCATAAGCGCAGCTGATTTGGATAGAGGATGCTGTGATGTGGTTGTTGAAAGATCATGTGAAAATAACGGCTAAATTATGATTTAGCATGAAGACAACTTCATCATGTTATCTCTCTTCTCTTACTAATTAAAATAATGTTAGAATTACATTTGCAAAATGACATTAGCACCATCATTAGGACAGAAATACCACCGTTCTGACTCAGTTGTCCCAGCAATTCTTCTCCATTAATGATGAGATTGCCAGGAATGACAGACTGCAGTGGATTTCTCCACAATTAGTCTTAGGACCACCTTAAAATTGTCCAATACAAAATATTGGAAGATGTTTAGAATGTGATGACAGCATGAGAGTGTCATGGACAAACCATCCATACACAGAGCAGCACATGCTGCATTGTTTTAACTTTATATTAGTGAGAAATTGGTAAGTAACCAGATTGATTAGTTCAAACTATCAGTTATTCAGATACTCAGATGTTTAAAGAAAAAACATCCTGTTTTCTGTCTCTTATCATAGTCAGGGCTGTGGGGGAGGGTCTGGAGCCTAACCTGGCATTCACTGGGGAGAGGTAGAGGTACACATTGGGCAGGTGATAGCACATGATTCTATAAGAGCACTAGTCAATCATCACATTGACACAAGTCCTACTAAGGATTTGAATGTAGGCCCTCAGAAATGGCCATTTCTAGCAACTGCTCCATAAAATTAAGCAACAAACATTGCTTTTTATATGTGTTAAATAAGATTATTAATCATATTGTATATACAATGTAACATCAAAATGCTACTAGCCAGTAGACTACAGTCACAAACCTGTACCGAAATGCTGTATCAGTGCTAGGTTGGATGTGTACAAAATTACTTTTCACCCTAGAACACATAATAAAGCATGCCGCCACCACAAGTTTTGATATTGGTATCACATTGGAAATGGAAATAAAATGAGATCAATGTATCTTTAGACAAAACTGCATGTGCTGCTTTTACAAAATAACTCACAAATGTTTCAGATGGGAGCTGGTGCACAATGAGATTGGTGGGAAAGTACATATTGATTATTTATAGTCAGCCACACTATGTTTACATCCTGTCAAGAAATGTGTTAGCTTCTTTTTAGTGAGCCCACTCAACCTGCACAAGACATACATATGTAAAAAAGACAGAGCTATTTAAATAAAAAACACCCACAGTAATGTGCAAACTTTTTCAGCCTTTAAAATCAGCCTTTATAGGCTACAGTGGCAAGTATTTGCCAGCTTCAACGGGATGCCACGTTGACCCTTCTAAAATCCGATGAAGCTTGATCAGGAATGGTCTGTTTGGGAGGGTATCAGCCAAGAAACCTCAGAGTGAAAAGATATGGTAAAGATTAATTGAAAAGCATATTATAGAGTGATGATCACAGTTCGAAAATGTTAAGTCAGCTTGGCATTGAAATCTATGGTCTTTAGACTGTTGTATGGTACTGTATGTCTCTAATGGAACCGTGCTTTCAGGACACTTGGAGCTGTGTAGCAGCACTGCGTTAAATGGCTCAGTGCGTTCGAGCTGAGTGACGCCTGTAATTGCAGCAGAGTAACTATGTCTGAATGTTTTAGCATGTACCTTTCGGTAACTCTTTCATAGCCGGCTGATTTGAGTGTTTGATGCATGGAGCCTTTTCAAATTAGGTCACTACTGTTTTCTTCATCACCTCTGAGTCAATCGGTAGTGTGATGATGCACTAAAGTTAATTGGTCTATTCTACTTCCGGACCTTCCATAGTAGCAAAAGAGGGTTTTTACTAATGGCCTGGTTCTGACAGTGCAGAAAAGAACATTCATCAACCTTCTGCAAAAGGGAAAGGGAAAGGCCTGGAGAGAAATTTCCATTAAGGTGAACAGGACAGCCAAGTGGAAGTACAGGAACAGGAGAGCTCTAGAGCCACCAGCCTCCCTCAAGGCCTATTAAAGAAAGGTCTCTCTCATTCTCTTTGTTTCTCACTCACTCTCTACCTATCTTTATCTCTCTCTCTCACTCATTATCTCCCTCTTTCTCGCCCTTATACTTTACTCCTAGCTTTTTCTCTGGATTGATCGTCATCTTTATTCAATATCTGCCCAGAGACTCTGAAATGAAATGCATCTGAGGGAAACAAGGAAAAGCCTCTGGAGTGAACAGTGGGAAGTGGAAGATTTAGAGCATGGATTCAGAATGCTCCAAATCGCTGTTCACACTGTGGCTTTGTATAAACTGAGTGCTGTAGAAGTGAAACTTTGAGCTCTTAGAGACAAAATGTAAATGAAGTATATAGTTGTATTTTTCAGCTTTTATTATTGTGTCTAATATAATGTTTAATAATGTTTAATAATAAAGGCTTGCTTCTCAGTAATCACATAATCACCATATGCAAATAGAGTAAAGTTAATAAAGACATTTTTAGACAGATCAGGTCCCTCCTGTTTGATTGGAAGGCTAAAGGATTGGTGAAAAAAGAGCTAAAGCAAAAGCGATTCAGGCTGTTCAGAATTAGTGGAGAATGAGAGAGAGAAAGAGGCAGAGAAGGGTAAAAGAATCAGTTTGCAATGGCATGAATGACTAAAGATGGCTGAGGCTATGCAGGGCTGCAACGGCTGATTTCCAATTGCCGACTGAAGCCTCTTCGCCAGCTGATGCCAGTTTCAATTCCATTCTCATTTTCAGTACACAGTGCCCTTCGCTATCCTACCCTGTTCATGCTTACACACACACATACATACACACACACACACACACACACACACACACACACACACACACACACATACACATACATACACGCACACACACACACAAACTCAAATATAAGATCACTGAATAGACACACCTTTGCAACCCAGCCAGTACAAATTAATGCATTCACATGCGGTGCACAGGAGATGCTTTCAGATATTTACGGTGCTGTGTGCACACATATGACCATGTTTTTTCTCTTTCACCTCTTATAGACTTTGTGCAAGATATCTGAAATTTGAACAACACAGTACTGTGTAAAATCATTTTAATGTATATTTTATTGTAAATGTGTCACTCCATAATACAATGTCTACTGATTTTATTATTCCAGTTTTTGTTATCTTTGCCAGCATATCTTAGTCTTTTTACCCTGGGTTCTTGGCTGCTATCCTTAAAAAAGACCATTCCTGGTTAAGCTTCTTCGAACTGTAGACAACGTGGCATCCCAGATGCTGCTGTTGCATGTAAGTGTAAGGAAAGGCCAAACTATACTTGCCACTGTAGCATATAGAAGATTTTTTACAATGTTATTAGTACATATTTCTTGTATTTCAGGTTGTATTCTAATAAAGAAAGTTTATGTATGGTCATTATAGTGCTGTAAAACACATGTATTATGTACAGTTTAGTAATACACCAATAAACATTTCTAATTGCTTGTGACGGTGCAAATCTAATAAAACAGTGTTGACATGTAAAAAAGAAGTAGTGCAGCCCACCGAAGTGGTGACCTGGGTTTGAGTCCCAGTGTTGCCTTCCTGCTTCAGAAATATCATTGGTCATATCATTGGAAGGGAGTATGTCCCCCATCACTGCAAAAGCAACCCTTTCTGAACTCATTTAGTGATGTTCTGATGCTTCGCTCTGGGTTACATGCAAATACAGGATGTGGGGTACACTTTGCAATATGCCTTGTCTTCACATTCTTATAATTAATCCATAGCCGTTAAAGCATCATGTACTGTGTGAATCTTTCTCGTCACTTTCTCTTCTTACTCTGTCTATTTATCTGTCTCAGGCTTCATAAGTAGTTGCCAAGGTATCTGCATGGGGCACATTTACATTCTCTGCAGCACACCAAGGCCAATTTGTCATCCTAACGAGAGCCAATCAGAATGCAGGAGCCCGTAGCTCAGTAAAGATTTATGGGCCTTCTTCCTCCTCCTTTGGCGCAGATTGAATACTGGGAACGGTGTACAAACCACAGCCGTTGTAATTAGAAAACATTTCAGATACCTTTGTTTGGGTATTTTGAGAATCAGTGACTGCGGATAGTGGATTGATTTGGCTCTAAGCAGCTGCACATTTACCAAAAGGGGGCACTGAGATGAGATTACCAAAAGCGTGCATTCATATGAGCTGAGTGAGCAGATGTTTTTGTTTTGGGAGAATTTGAGAGTTAACAATTGTGTGCTGGGAGATTGGAAAATGCAAAGCTCTGTAGCTGAAGGTTAAAGAGCTCCGAATACTTTTCTCCAAGACATCCTCATATGGTTATTTTTTTAATTATAAATCCATTGCGCCAATTTACTGTTGACTGAAATCTCTTTGCACAAAACTGTATTTTACAAAATACACTGTTTTACTAAAGCAATGTGTTTGTAATTAAATTGGTCTCTCATTACAAGAGAAGAAAGTGATGCTCTGAAAGGGAGCAGGAGTACCAATAGAGTCAGTTCGTGGAATGAGGCAGAGAGAGAGAAATCTGTGCAAATGAAAACCTTAAGGGGTAAATAAGTAAACAGCCCAGTGTCTGACACTAAGTGGATGTTTGGTGATGAGGGGTTTGCTACCTGTGTCACAGTTAATGAGTGGCAAGAGGCGTTCAGAGAGCTACATTATTTAACAGGTCCTCAAAAACTGTCTCACACACACATACAGACACACAAACTTTCGCAACCACATGCACAAGGTGCACATTTGTCCAACTCAGACAGGTCATTAATCAGGCTGCTCTAAGGAACGGCAGCATGACCTCATCTACATCTCCATCAGGGTCTGGAGAGAAAGAGAGAGAAGGAGAGAGATAAGAAGAGAAAGAGGGAGAGAAGGAGAGAGAGCGAGAGAGAGAGCTGTCAGACCAAGCCCTCTTCCCTTTTACTTTACTGCTCCCCTGTGAATCTTCCCTCAAGCATTATTCCTTTTTTGCAGTTCTCCTGGGTTCTTAAAAACTGCACAATTGTCTCTGTCTCAGCACTGACCTCCACCTCCCCTTGTGGTGTCACATGTCATTGGTTTTTTGTTTTTTGTTCTCGGGTAAACCTGTCCATTTTTGCTGCTTCTCCTAGCTGTATGGGATTTATTGCTTGTCTGACCTGTCTTCCGGACTCAGCTTTCCATCCCTGTCATTTTATTCGTTCCTTCCTCAGTTTAATTCCTCTAAAACCCGTTCAAGTTCACCACTATCTCTATTATCCTGAAGCGTATGGGACATGCTGCAGTTATTATAGGATGGATTTCTAGATTTATGACTGCTTTTTAGGAGATGCATCTCTTATTATCGAACTCAGTTTGCAATGAGAGCACACTGCTACTGTTCATACTCAGAGGTGGATATAGTACCAAAAATATTACTCAAGTGAAACCATGACTTTCCAACCATTTCACTTAAGCAGTAATTGCTTAATAATTATTTGACTAATAGTAATAAAATGTGTTTTACTATTATAGTTTAATTACTGTATTTTTTTAGTTTTAAAGGTTTAAGTTATTGATACTTTAATTCATTTTCACAGCTGCCTAAACCTTTTAAGTGTTCTGAAGATCCAGGGCCTAAAGATTAGCACAGGGCAGGAACCTCAGACAGAGTGCCAATCACATACACTCACTCATACATACTGGGACACATTAGAGACACAGTTACTTTGGAATCTCGAAGGATATCAGAGTACCAGGAGGAAAACCATAAAGACATGGAGAGAACATGCAAACTCCACACAGGTTAGGATTACAATGGGGGGGATCTCTGGAGCTGAGAGGTGACAGCAGTAAGCACACTGCCACTACCCTCCAGGTTTAAATAGAGTAAAGTCAGGGTTCTACAGTTCTACGTTATTTACTTAATAAAGGCAAATGGAATTTTGCTTTTGCAGCACTTGTGTGAGAAAACGTTTTGACCTGAGGCTTTTTTCTGATTTTTATCCAGTATTCTTTGCTTACAAAGTCTCAAGACAGGTTAATGAGATGGTATACTTATACAGTTTACCTTTTGCATCACCAGTTGTTCACATATTTTGTACACAACCAGTGTTTTACTTTAGCTTTTAGCTGTTTTATCACAATTGTAATCTTTTACGACTTTTCTGTCAGACCAGAGAACAGAAATAAGGACTCAGTAGCAGTAAAAAGTCAAATAATGGTATTTTGAGCTATGCAATGAACTGAAAGTATAAATCATCAAGGGATTGCCACAAATGCAGGAAGAGAATCCCGAAAAAACATGTTAAGCTTCATATGAGAAAAAAAATAACGAAAGTGACTCAAACTTCAAAAACAGCACCAAAGCATCAGAAATACATGGAAAGGAGAGAAATCCAAAAACAATGAAACAGGAAGTGGGGAACCAGCAGAGCAAAATAATCCAGAAAAAAATGTGTGGAAATATTCTATCCATGACACAGGAATGACAGGAAGACTGCAATAGACACCAGGTTATGAGACAAAACACAGGCATGAAAAAAAAAACAAATAACTGGCATAGACTGAAGGAAAAAATGGCTGTTGCATGAGAAAAATATTGCACAGCTACAGGTAGTGATCAGTCAGACTGCCGGGGAGAGGGGCGTGTTGCAGCAGATAGCAGCATACAAGCAGAAACGCATGGAAGGGTTAGAAAATAAAACACACATGGATATGACTGGCAGGTAAAGGAAATAAAAACGGGACTAAATTAAACATGATCACATGGCAATACTGAAAAAAAGTATTTGCTTTGTAACAGCAATGTAACTGATGCAAATTTCAGATGATTCAATTTTATCATTTCAAGTAAGAAGGCACCCAGTAAGGTTACACACAACTAATACAAAAGGTAATAAAATGGTTTTATTATTCTAAACTATTATTCTAAAATTTTCACAATCATGACATTAAATTACATGTATATGCATTTATAGACTATTAAACATTTAAATGAAACTTCTTTTCATTAATGTACACGTTAAATTAGTTTGATATATTTAAATAATGAAGTGTGATTTATTTATATATGTATACGATGGGCAAAGTGGGCCAGTTTCTTCATGCTCTGTCAAAATAGAAACATTCAGTTTTTCTGTGTGGGTTTATTTATTTAATTTTAAAAAATGTGTACAATACATTTGTGGTCATGCATGTTTACTGTGTGTTCCTGTTCATTTTACACCAGCGCTCCTTGGTAGGAAGCCAGTAGCAAAAATTTGTGGCATTTTACTAAAAACCTGTCTGACAGTAGTCAGTAAGTCAGATTCCAGAATCCCACAGAACACCAAAACATACATAAATAAAGACTTTTATCACCTTAAACTTAAATTAAAGAAACAGTTATGTAAATATTTATTTAAAAATATACACAGATGAAGCAATGCAATCCAGCTCTTAATTCAAATAAGTAATTCCTGATTTAAAATAAAGATTATGAAGCTTTCAAAATTATGTTTCTAGTAGAAGCTTGGTTTGGTTAAATCCAATCAGTGTTGAATTTACAGAGAGAATTTAAAAAACTTTGCAAATTCTAAGTCTACTGTTTTATTACATTGCTTGGTATATAACAGAATGAGGGTAACATCCTGGTGGCTAGAATTGAAATGTGAGTCTGAATATTTTAATATAAACAAGCCTTTAATCTTAACCAAGCACAAATAATGCATAAACAGCCTCGAAATGTAAAATATGTTGATTTCTAAAAGAAAAGGACTAAAAAAAAACTAAGATCTAATTATAAAATTTAAAGGATTTATTTCTTTATAATCTGTAATCTTTCACAAGGCTGCACACACCGACCTGATCCTGCATTATATAGGTTTTATTAAAACATTCAGACATTAATTCAGATCATAATGAGATTACTTAAAATTATTAAAATTCAATTGATTTCGAATGATTTGAATTATTTTAAATTCCTCCACAGGAAATGTAATGTAAGAAAGCACCTGTAGCATGTTCCTATTTACCTCTGTCCATAATCAATGCTGTTTAAATGTCTTACAGTGATTTTAAATGTCTTAAAGTGCTTTTTAGTTAAGTTTTGAGTTGTATTTTACTTTATTTTGCTGTTGGTTCATTAAGAGTTACAATAGTAAATAATGTAAAGTTTTGTTAAGTTACTAAACGATAAGACGATTACACAAAAATGTCTTAACCTCTCCTCATTTGGTAAATCAACGCAATGTTAACTGACACTGATATACCAAATAATATACAGGAGGTTATAGACATAGAAGTAGAAGTAGAAATGACAATGTGATTGCATATTGTCATAAGAATAGTCATAAGAAAAGTTACATCTATTAAACTAATGCAAATGATCAACTGTGAGAGCATGTTGAATATGTTCCGCTAGCTTTTCTGTCACATTGAGGGATGAGCGGAAGCAAATGCGAAGAGCGGCCGGGAGTGCTGGCTGGAAGCGTGACATTTTCAATGCTTTTGTAGTGAAGCGAGTGGGTGGGGGTCACTTATTTTCAGTGCTGCCAAAATTCGATGGCTGCTTTTTGAATATCGCAAATTAAGACAAATTGCTCTGCGTGTGGTATGGTGATTTTCTCTGAACTCTCAGAATTTGTTTCTTTTTTCTTTGCCATAATGGGACACAATGTGCCAAGTTGTAAATCATCAATTTGTATTGCGAGCAGGCCCCACACTTTACTGCTGTGGTGTGCCAGAGACGCCATAACTGATTTGAATAATATGAGCCAAGTTTTAATTCGAGCATCGCTTTGTATTGTTCATTGTATTGCATAAATCCAGACCTTATTCTCTTTTCTCCACTCTCTCTTTCTGTCTCGCTCTTTTCCTCTCTCTCTCTTTCTCTCCCCTTGTCTCAGCTGGTGCTGACATGTCTTCCCACAGTCCTTCCAAACAATGCTCGACATAAATCACTGTCAATTAGCTGCAGCAGCAGAAATCAAGCTCTTTAATTTCATTTCACAATTACGACACCTAGTCAACACTCTCACTTTCCCTTGCAAATGGAAATTAAATGAACTTCACAGACAGACATTGAACTAATGGAATAAGTGTCACACAGTAGATTGCACACACACAGACCACACACGCGCACGCACACATACATGGACCTTACCCCCAATCCCCAAATCACTCTAATTAATTTCTCTGCGTCACCCTGTCAGCGGCTAAACGTGCAGCTGCAACCCTGTGCACTGACAAAAATACTGTGGCATTTCAAGATGACTTCTTCAACCTTGCAAGTTACGACTGGATGTCAGCTATGTCGCTCTGGCTCAGGGAAGAGTGTAGAACGGTGACAGAGATAGGGACCTTGACGACGCAGCATGGTATTTTTGGACAGGCACCTTTACGCTTTGTCTATCATACTGCCCTTTGGTGCTAGACTGGTCCTAGCGCACCTCCTCCCACCTGTTGAGGCCATTTCACTCCACCTAATGGGGCTTCTGACAGTGGTAGAGGGAGCAGGCATAAGGAGACAGATAGAAATTTAGGAAGAAAGTAAGATAAAAGAGGTTGAAGGAATAGCATAAGGAGCTTGAGTTCCATGTAAGGCTGTCGATTGAAAATGGGTGAAAGATAGGAGGAAAATAAAAAGTGAGAGAAATGAAGAGAATTAAGGAAAAGGCAATGGCTTTTTTTCCATTAGTGACCCAACTTTCCAGCTCACAGTGGCTCAAATACACAATTACCATTCTCCCACCGACTCTACTCTGTGTGTGTTTGTGTGCAGGCTTGATCAGTGTTGCCTGAGGTGGCACAGAATTCAGACACAGCAGTGAGAAATAGCTTTGTTATGTAAAGGCGCCATGTGAAATCTTCTGCTTTTTTACATGCATTATGCTTACTGCATTATTATCATTTATTAACATGCATTAGCATGGATCAATCCTTCTTGTTTTACCACATTGGCCAGAATGAAGGACAAAAGCTCTGTCTTCTCTCCTCAATGCATGCTTGTTTGTATGCCTTTGGTTTTGGCAGGCACATAAGCACAAAGTGTGTGTAGAGCTGCAGGTGGGCAGGTGCTGCCAGAGATAATGATTGGAACTACCTGACTGATCTGGTCCTGGAGCTCTGACCCCACAGGGGTTACAGATGGAGGGAGCTCACACCCCTCTATGCTGATGGGCTACAACTTGACTGATGGCACAGACAGATGGGTTTTAGACCAAAAATACTACAGCTCAGCTATGGGGATATGATCTAATGCTGGGTCATCTTTGTAAATACCAATATATACCTTAGAGAAGGATATTATTCAAGATCATATGATGGCATGTTATGGCCATGCCTTACAACTGTCAGGCAAGCACTTAGAGCGGAGAAAGCTTTCAGTCTCTCACGTTAGTTCCCGTCAGAGTCCCTAATCGAGGCCAGGGCTTAATGAAACGGACGTACCCAGTGACCCCAGCCTGGATGATTGCTGCAGATAATATATTTAGACTGGCCTTCTCTGCAGTGGATCTCCCAAGGCACCAGTATCAGACCTCGCCTTCATTTGAAGAGGTGGAGGCATAGGGCACTACTCAGGGTGCTGTAATTACTGGCTAAATGATTTTTCGGAACAAAGCAGCAAAAGTCGAAGGTCCATCTATAATGTAATGTAGCATGCAGCTTGCTTGGGAGTGGGTGTTAATGGGAGTGTGGCGGTGCTTGGGTGGGGTGAAAGGAAGTGGAAAAGAAGTGGAGCAGCATGGAAGGCAGTCTTCATTCGGGGTGCAGGTGTCACACAAGCTGTTTCTCTCCATGCACAATTGTTCAATGTAAGATCCTGTTGAGCTTTTGAGCTTTTAGTTTGCTTTGAGAGAGGAAGGGGGATCATTTTGTGTAAAACTCATTTGCACCTGCAAGCTGTACAGCTGCAGTGAGTGTGAATGTTTTTCACGGAATGCTAGTGCAGTGTATGGAAAACATAGGCCTTGCAGAGGACTTCATTGAATGATGTTTCTTTGTTTATAGTGATATCAAAAGTACTGAAATGCTCTTACAAAAATTAAGAAGCAAGTCTTCATATTTTGAAAGACATGAATTTTGTGACGATTCAAATTTCCTGAGTGTTCATACACAGTTCGAGAACCATTGTCTAGTCGAAAAAAAATTAATTTAACTCTCTTAATTTCAAGTGTTTATATCAGTGTATCTGTGAAAAAACATTCAGGTATAAAAGTGAACAGGTGGGTAGGGTGGAGGTAGAGTTAGTACTTGAAAAAAAAAGCTTTTGTGCAGTTTTTTGGACAAGTTAGAAATATTGTGAAAAGACATTTATTTGGAATATATGTCACAACGTATCAAGGGAAAAACATTTCAGTCAAAATCAGATACTTTGGAAGGTAGAAGGTAAATGCTTCTCCTGATTACAGTATTTTATAAGTGCTTATGTGACACCCAACATGGTTGGAAGGCACTAGCAGAGTTTGAACCTGGTTCACCAAACAGCAGAGCTAACAATGTTGAATGAACGGGTTTACTCATTATTATAAAATAAATAAGGTTTATAATCTTTTAAGCTTTGCGATAACTAAACTCCCTAAATGTGTTTGTGTGTGTGTGTGCGTGCTGGACATGACATGGAGCACAGTTTCTTGAATTATTGAGTGTTTATGTTGTGTAAGTCCCTCAGTGGACCAGCAGCAGGCCTGCAGCATTGTATGTCCGTTCACCATATGTCCACACAGCCGCACTGAGGAGCATTGGACACAGTATCCTTCACCCTTGCAGCATCCTCACCAACTCCACATACACTATAACACACACACACACACACACACACACACACACACACACACACACACACTAACAGGGAGTATTTGGAGCTATTCACAAGAGACAATTCTGAATCAAAGAGTGATTTGACCTATGACTTTCTCTCTCTTTCCTTGAGTCTCTATTTCCTCTTCTCTTATTGCTTCATCACAGAGGTCATAAATATTTTTTCACTGTAAAATAAAAGTTTCTCTCTCTCTCTCTCTCTCTCTCTCTCTCTCTCTCTCTCTCTTAGGCACTTTCTGTTTAAGACATCATCAGGGACGACACCTCTCTTCAGCAGCTCATCTCCAGGTTACCCTCTAACATCTGGCACAGTGTACTCTCCTCCACCACGGCTCCTGCCAAGGAACACCTTCTCACGAAGCGCATTCAAGCTAAAGAAGCCCTCCAAGTATTGCAGCTGGAAATGTGCAGCTCTAACAGCCATCATGGCTGCCACCGTGTTGGCCATTCTGCTGTCTTATTTCATTGGTAAGCACAGTTATAGTGTGTTTAATGACAAAACACATTCATCAACACTCTAACAACAACAACATACATTTGCATTCTAAATAAAATGCTGGTAGATGTGTGTAATAGCAGTTCCTTTACAGTATTCCATATCAAATCATCTGATAAGTGCTAATTGGTGTTGTATGTGCTATGGTCCTTGATACCAGTAAATCCGGGATAGGTCACTTTTGCAGTTGTTAAGATGGGAAGACCCATCCCCTGTGTGTATGTGTGTGTGTGTGTGTGTGTGTGTGTGTGTGTGTGTGTGTGTGTGTGTGTGTGTGTGTGTGTGTGTG
>JAUZST010004339.1:0-16390 GCA_034779995.1 Parotocinclus haroldoi | reverse complement strand
ACACACACACACACACACACACACACACACACACACACACACACACACACACACACACACACACACACACACGTACTGTCACACAAGAATCCCAAAGCTTTGCTTCGCTGAATGAGCAACAATCACGCGAACCTGCCAGGACCCTCTGCGTAGCATCCAATCAGAAGAACACCTCTCTAAAAAGATATTCTACAGCCACAATGGAGGCTTGGCATTGGCTAACCACACACACGCACACACACACTCGCACGCGCACGCACACGCACACACACAACACTTTAACACTCATACTGTGTTAATTAAACAATTACAAGTTGTACACAATCAACACCAGACACTAGCAAATGTTTTACACTTTTTTTGCTCCAGTTGCATGTTCAGAATTCTGGGGCCCTTGAGCACGTGAGAGAAAGTGCATGGGGACAAGTACTTAGCGTGTCTAGACTTGCTTCCTCTAGCTATTATTACTGTTATGCACGTCCCACCTTGGGTGTCAGTGCAGTTTTCAAATGCAGGAGATGCTTTTTACATCTTACTGTGAAAATTAACGTATGGAAAAAAAGAGAGCTGGAGACTTAATAAAAGAGCATGCAGAGCCTATGTCCTTGGCTGCACTGAAAACAAACCCACAGATCATGGGTATGACACTAGGGATGCCAAGGATACACAAACAGTTTGCTAGGCTGTATGATCATATTAGGCTATAATAGATTGAGATCATATAGACTGGGGATTGCACTCAATATAAGATGTGTAAGAAAGAGAAAAAATAAATAATTACAGGTTAGAATAATTACGTAATAATTATAAGTTATATAATTATAAGTAAGTTATCAGCTACAATTTAAAATGTGTAACTTGCTAAAGCAGTAGCAGGGCAGTCTTTGTGTTAGTTGATCACTCAGTTATCACTGTGTGTATCACAGATCTAGACTACAAAGGCTAACATTACTCCGGTTTTCTGCTTTGTGAAACCCTCAACACCCCTTATGTACTGCCAGGGCTATACTGTAAGAGCGACCGAGCAACACAAACAAGTTATATGCACCCATATGTGAATGAACAAGGGGCCCGTGCTAAAGCCCATTGTGGTATTTGTTAATGTTTTTCATCTGAGTTTAAAAAGACCTAATGACTCTGTGGCGAGCCGATGCATGTGGCTCCTGGCTTTTCTAGGTAATGAAGGAAATTTTAGTCTATTTCCAGACCCTGGCCACTATTTTCCAGTGCTCCCCCTCTCCAGCTTAGGCGGCTTGTTAATTTGGTTGCCTACATGTTACACAAATATTAGTTTAAGTAACCTAAAGCTTTTTGCACATTACAGCAATGACAGAGAGCTGGTTTACGCCTCGGGCCCTTCTTGAATGCTTCACTTACTCCTTTTTTTTCTGCATGCCTGGCCTGAACCCACTAAAGCAATGAGGCACTGTTATATCTGTATTGACATTCACTCAGTAATTTTCCTCTGGTATAAAAAGGCATTGCCCTGGTGATGTTATGTTCATGTAATGATGTGGGCTGGATTAAGATCTAGCTCTTTGGACATCACAGGTGAAAATCACAATATGATCTCTAACGCTAGTCTGTAGTCAGAGCTGTTACAGCGACTAAATAATTAGGTTAATGACGTAATTAATTCATATTTTACTATAGTATTTTTTATTTAAAATAATGATTTGAATTATACCATTAAGGATGCTCCAAGCTTAAATGTGCATTTGATTATGTGCTTATTACTTTTCGATCGGGAAGCATCATTTTGGTTTATTGTGAAAAGATCTTAAGCCAAATGAAACCTGCTTTTAGCTGTAAAAAGACTTTTTAATGTTGAATTAATCAGTCCTAATGCAATTCCTTGTTTCTGTAAGCGTTCCAACTTAAAACTCATGTGTCCCAGTCTTACCTCAATTCATGGCTTGCTGGGAAGTTGCCTCACAGAGATGCTCGCATTTTCTTTTGATCAGTCCTACTACGGGCTGCCTATATTTGGTTTTATAGCAGTGGGATTGAGTGCTTTTTAAAACACTCTACAGTACAATATTAACGTAACTGTGCGCACATATAATTTGATTTAATCTCAATTTATGAATTGAATCAGGTGAACATGATCTCTGTTTTAAGCAAAAAAAAAAAAAATGTTTTAATGACACGTCATGTACAATTTTAACAAAGGGCAGAAAGACCCAGCTCCCCAGACATGTGAAGAGACTGGGAATAACTCCAGGAACCTGATCTCTATCTGTCCTCACCATTTTTGCTTTGAGAGCACTGATGCACTCTCCCTGAAAAATATTGTTTAAAAACTGTTCTCATAATGTGATTTTACATATTGCTTTATCCAGTTTTCAGCTACAGTGCCATGGAAACTGTTAAAAATATTTAGACAACACAAACATCGCTACACTACAGACAAATCAGGTCCACAAAGGGCAATGACGCCTTGTCAAGCAAGTGCAATCAGAAGTTACACCTCCTCGCCTTGCACCTCAAGCCAGCTTTGTTCTCCAGCATGTCCTCTACACACCTAGCTGTGAACACCTTCAAACATAGTGCTGGAGTCCTCTACACACACACACACACACACATCACTTTTCTTAAAGGCATAATCCAGCATGTAAAACAAAAGATTCATGCAGAGAGTTTTAAAGGTAAATATGTCATTCTAGCTAAATGTATCTAAATCGATCAACTACTTCAGCTGTGGTAGAAACTGGAGGTTACAGCTTTTTATAACAAGATGTATTGTGCCAGTTATTCAAACTACAAATAAATTAACTAATATTATTAATTCACACAAGCATACTTGGTTAATAATCTTAATCTGGTTGAGTCTTTTATTAATTACCAATACGGACATTTTTCTTAAATGTAATACTAATGTTGAATGTAATAATAATGGGTTGTTTTTTTCATTCCAAATCATATAACATGTATAGCATAACAATGTAGATGATTTTTTTATATATTTAATTTGTATTTGATTGTATTATTGTTTGGTATGTTGCCCTTTTGCTAAATTGACAGTGTGCACGGTACATTTGTAATGAAAAAGACTGTATTACATTCTAGAAAAATGGAAAAAAAAGATGCAGTTTCACTAATAGTACGAAACCTTTGGCTTCCACTCCCTAAGATGTCGATGGGTTGATGTAGGGAATCTTAAAATATTTGTCATGTGCTACAGGAATAACTCCTATTGTGAATTGTCAATCACTGAAACACAAACGTTCTATTTCAGATGGCAAGGGAGGACATTTCCTGCACCAACGTCACCACTGTTCCTCCCACCCTGGTCTGCTTTGCTTCAGCTTCTCTCATCATTCTGGCTCTCGCATCATCATCCCACTGCAATAATTCAGTTTCATGTTCCTGTTTAAACTGATCTCTCTCTGGAACGAAAGCATTTATACTATAGGCATTTTAAGAGTAATTTGGGTAAAAGTACAAAAACTGCTGCCTGGCTTTAAATATAGGCTATTAAAAGGCTAGAAGAACATACATGAAATATATTTTAATGGCTTGAAAAACAGACCATGGTTTCTTAGACTGTATCTGAGAGTGATACTAAGCAAAATTAGTCTAAAATGGTTCTTGACCAAAAAAAAAAAAAAAGCAGTTTCCAAGCAAAAGGTGGTTAGCTTGCACAGGCTAGAGAACAATTAGTATTCATAATTATTGTGAAATAAGAAAAGTTTAAAAAGAGACCTTAATGAACACGAGAATAAAGCTTACCATCGAGATCCTCTGGCCTGGTCAGGTCAATTACTCTTTGACCAATCTTGCCGTCTTCACTAAGCTTGCCCAGATGATGACCCAAACTTTCAAAATGGGCTCTCTCCTGAAAAATAAGTAAAGCAATACTTAGCAATATGGAGATATGTCTCTGAAATGTTTGGAATGAGGTGTCAAGTATTAGGAATGGGAGTGAGTTGTACCCGAAGTAGCCAGACAACTCTCTCGTAGACACGGGGAGAACATATAAACTCCACATAGTCAGCTACCTCAAACTCATGTCTCTGAAGCTGTGAAGCTGAACCCTTTACCATGAAAATCAATTCCCCTTCTTATCGTGTATGGAGACTCATTTTTTTGTTTTTACTACAGGAACCTGTAGTCTGAGACTAAAAACTCTCGGTGTGTAAACAAAGCAAAGGATCCTGTGCACACAATGGGATTTGGGACCAATAGCAAAGCATTTCTCCTTTTTTTTCCCTCCTCCTTTTCTTCCGCTGTAATCTTTGCTGCTTGTCTCTGGCATCCTGAACTCCTTGTCTATCATTTATTCAGAGTGTGTGCTTTAAAGAACGCACTGTGTTTTCCCTTTTGTAGTGTCACTTTCTGCTCCGATTAAACTTGGCGTCATGTCATACTCGATGCACAATGAAACCCTGTCATTCATGCACTCAGAGACAATATTAAATGTCATGTCCATGTACGCTGAGAGAATAAAATAACAGTTTTTTGAGGGCCCCCAATGAATGGTGGCCGCACATTACACTTAATGTTTTATGCAGAGCAAGAGGGCCGACTGCTGTTCAGGCCCATTGTGAAATGACCTAGTTCTGCCTGTAAGTGCTGCCAGGGCATTAACAGAGCCTTTGCTTCCTCCCTAAAGACCTGAAGTCTAGATACACACTTTGACTATGCATGATACACATAAAAAATGTCAAAATGTAGCAACTCAAGTCTCAGGATGTCTTCTGTATTCCCAATCAACATAGAGCCAAAAAGTACCACTGCCAGTCTATTTTTCCCTACTTTCTACACATATAGACATGCAGGTAGCTTCCCAGCTGAATGGCATATTGGAAATAGATATAAAAATAATGTTCACGTTGATACTTAAGTTGCCCAAATGCGACTCAAAATTGCCCAAATTTCTTACCCAGTAGGTATCATCCAGTCATAGACCACTATTCAATAGGGATGTAACATTTTGATTCGATTCATGATAAGTTCTTATTATGAGTTCTCAATTCGATTTTTTTTTATTATTTGTTCATTTATGAAGAGTACACAATGCAAAACAAAACAAAAAAAAACAAAACATTTTTATTCTTTTTAAGCAAAAAAACCTTCTAGTCTACTGCAATCAAAAGAAATGACTAAAACAGAGGTGTAACATTGTGAATAAAATATTCTATTGTAGCTTCACCATATATTAAATAATCACATGAAAGAATAAAAAATCATAATAATGTCAACCTTCCTTTAAAAAAAACTAAGGAGTTATAGAGTTTTCGTAGTTATCACAAAAAGTGCTGTTGTAGCGGTTTCATCAAATTTAAATAAGTGACAAATTAAACGTATGCATCTTCAGTCTCAAATTCATCTTTGCCTTATGTTCTGTTCTGCAATAGCCAACATTATGTGTATCAGAGCGTGATATATGTATGTTTATATGATACGATTACATGCAATTGCATCATATGGCAATTGAACACGGCGTACTTATGACGTACACTGTAACAATGTTGCATTTGACTAAATATGCCAGCATTTAATATGATGTTTTAAATTCAGCAAATGGTCGTTTAGTCTTTGTCATTCACTTTATTTGTTGATTTTTATTATTAGACGTCAAATGCTGATAGAACCTGTAAATGCCATTGACAATTCTACCTGTGTCAAAAAATTAGACTATTATCTAAGCTCAATAGGATTTATAACAGGATAGCTGTTTACACACCACGTACAGCTGTAAATGATACACCAGTTACTATTTCAAACAGATTTCCAGTTATTCTGTTCCACACGAAAAATCCTCTGATTCTAATTTTGCCCAGTAGCACACTCAAGAACATGGGTGCTTGCAAAAGGAGACTCAAACCTAAAGCACACGAAAACACGAAAAGCTTACTCCAATTAAACTTTGGAAACATTAGTGCAACTCGCATTCTCTTTACTTTTCTGTCTTTATTCCAAAACCAGTGCTCAAAAAAGGAAGCCGCGTGAATGCAGAAATTCCCCATCACGCATCAAAGAACAATCATTAAATATCGCCATCCGAGGGATTCGGAACAATTAACCACTACCTGCTTATGAGCTGTCATTAAGAACTGCCTGTCTTGACTGTGTTTCGCTTACATTAAGTGTTTTCTAATTATAATATATGCAGACGGTTCCTTGACCACTTTGTGTGGATAAGATAGAGCTCCCTCCTACGCCAGCGTATTAATCACCAAGCCACATTATTGCGCTTAATGAATAAAGAACATGGCACACGATGACAAATTGACGGGTGTGTGATTAGTTGTACAAGGAACTGGAGACGCACTGTGGACGGTCTGCTGCAGGAATGGGATAGGCAATGGCATGAGTGTTGGTGCATGTGTGCTGTAGGGGGTGTGTTTAATAAATTAGCCGCATCTCCCCTTGCTCATGCTCAGCTGCCCTCTCTGATCAATCAAGGCCTTTTATAAACTCATGATCATTAAGCATCTTTTAAGATGGGAGATAGGAAAAAGAACAAGAGCCATCCATCACAGAGTTACATTAATAACTGCCCGTGATCTAAAGTCTGCCTGCCGCATGGAGACATAATTAAAGAACAAGTCAACAGGGAGCAGGGAGGGATTCCATCTTTATTTCCGCACCTCAGAATTGAACACCAATTACCCAAATCATTGTTCTTTTCTATGACTAAAGACTACAGGATCACAACTAACATGTTTAGGATGTAGTAAAGAAAACTTCAAATTGAGCAAATGCTGTGGAACGGTGCAAATGAACTTGATTAAATGTGCATCGCCTGACAAAACTGCATTTCCATTAAATTTTACACACTACATTTTATATACTAATTGGAAATACCTAGTATAAATTATACCTCAGTATAAAAAAATTGCAGCAGTAATTTATATGTACCAGAGCCTGCTTTTTGTTTGAAAGTGGGAAAAATCCTTAGCAAACTATCTTTACAACTAGCTGCATCAAGCGGTGTGATAAATTAATGGCATTTTTATTATTTTATAGTGTCATTAAATTTTTAGTGATCACTCTGCCACAGAAGAGCAATAAAGGATGTGCAGAATCCTGGGACTGACTTGTTCATGCAAGCATATAGTCAAAGTTAAGAGTAGTGTAACCATTAAGGATATTTATAATGTGCATTATACTGGCAAGCCAGCAGGAACTCCACCTATCCACAAATGGAAAAACTAAAATAACCACGAAAAACAGAGAACATAATGGAGGAAGACAAAAGCTCAAACAATGAAACGGAATGAGAACGGGTTGAGGACGACGCACAGAAAGAAACAAGCGAGAAAAGAAAAGACGTCGTGGCTCACTTAGTGCTCCTCCCATACTAACCACGACCTCTCTGGCGCACGGCTAGCATTTTCCCTCAAATGCATTCAGCTTGAAGCCCTTCCACCACAGGTCTAAAATTATAGCTGCATGCTCCAAGGCAGAAGTTGAAAAAAGTGGAAGACAGACAGCAACAATAATCTCTCCTCCACCCCACCAACCAAACGCATTTTGTTTGGGACAGTAAAACGGTGGCACAGTAAAATAATGGGCAGCTGGAACTTCTGAACATCTGGATAGGGTCCAGGAGTACCGTGTCATCGCTGTAGCGAGAGCTTTAATCAGGCCGGCCGCAGAACATGTGCCGGAGGAGTTGTGTTGTGCTGGTGGCTAGCCTCTGCTTATAAATGTGATGCTCTTTCCAGTATAAATAGGACTGGCCCAGGCCATATGGCCTTGGTTTTCTCCATCGTGCGTACAAGCTCCAGATAATGCCAACGTTAAGTGATTTCAGGCCTTGTCTCAGGTCAGCATGGACATCCACATTCGCATCTTAAAAAGGATGGGGGCAAAAAAAAGAAATACAAACTTTTCTATAAGCTACGAGCAAATTGAAGTCAGGGTTTTGGTGAGTTCGATCAAAGCGAATGACCTTGACAAGTACAAAGGAGTAGAGTTCTTAATTTGCTTTTATCGTCTGCCAGGTGTGTGAGGCGGTTTGTGAGGCTAATATCATGACAGAGAGAATAAAAAGACACATACGCATAAAGGGCATAATGGTTTACTGCATAACCATTCATGTCATGTCCTTGGCTTGGTGCTGAAAGCAAAGAATGTAGTATTATTACCTTCACCACTGGTCGAGAGCTCCACAAAGCACTGTGGTGTATAATGGGCAGTTTTATAACAGCCGGGGCTAAAGGGATGCCGAAAGAACACTGTACATGCGGTGTGTTGTTTCTTTCCACCTCCCTGAAAGCATTCGGTAGTCTGCTGCAGCATTCTGTCGCAAAGTAACATCCGCTCCAAATCCATTTTACCTCTGATCTGTTTTCCAGCCCCTTGTAACCAATCACAATGTTATTTATAACTCTGCCGCTTTCGTTTTACCCTTAAGCACATGTGCTTGTGTGGTAAAGCTTCTAGTTGCTTTCATGCGGTCTCTGGGTCTTTCTCCAAAAAGCAGGCCTCCAATCCTGGAGCGATGTTTCTTCAGCCTCCAGTTCTACAAATTCTCTGCCAGAGAACCAGGGGAGCAGATTTGCTTCCCACTCTAGTCTGGCAGCAAAACTGTACAGCACGTCAGAGAAAGAGAGAAAACCCCGACCATGGCAAGGTGCCAACACAGGCTTTCACTTTCCAGCTTGTTTCTTTTTGGAACAGCGGCTTCCATGGCCAATGATACCATAATTGTGCATCAGGCTGACAACTTAGTTTCGTTTATAGAAAAGGAACCAAGAACAAAGAAAAGAAAAAAAAGATACTTTGCCCACAACATATGACCTTTCAATTGGAAATCGTCTGTTTAACTCAAGGCCATCTCAACATTGTACTGTACAGTTTCTAGGCTGTAGGCTGTTTTCTTGCCATGTTGAGTCGACATTCAATTGCTCTGGCGTGTTTTAATATGTTTTCACCTTTATATGACCCAGAACTGCTCATGGATCACTCTTTAAGGATCTTTTAAGTTGGGCCTTGCTTTCTTTACACATATCACAAACTCCGCTTATAGTACTCTGCTCATAAGACCTTAGATCACTGTAACCATTCAGCTTTAAGTTCTGTCTAATAGAGTGGCATATAAATGACCAATTATGGTCTATTCCTGCAGACTCGACACTGGGATTTAACCCAGGACCTTCCTGCTGTGAGGTGGAGATGTAGCAATGGTTTGCACAGTGCCAGTGCAGCCCAAGCCAATCACAACTGGGTTCACCTGAAGTCTGTATACATGCAAACACCCATATATTCTTTCGAAAAAAAATTCCTTCAAACGTTATTACTCAATAAATGGGGCTGGAGTGCTACATCCCAGCAAATGATGATTTGCCATCTACCAAATCTGGTAATAACCTGGCAAGTTGAGTCTAAAAGTCTAAAATCAGACTACTGAAATCAACAAACTGTGCTAGACTCAGTCACAACTGGAACTGGGTGCTTAGCTCTAAAGGTTTATGCAGTAGTGTTCAAGAAAGGTACTTGCTGGCAAAGGACATTGGCTTAAGGCTCAATATAATCAACATTTGGAAAATTTGGACTGCCAAACCCATGTACAATGTGATTCACTTAGGCAGCAAAAAATTCTAGACTGGCAATTTCCAACACAGCAGCAGAAAATTGGTTTCAGGGCTGCAGAGCAGACAAGATTGCACTGCTGGCCTTTGTGATGGTCAGACTGAATAAGACTCAAATGGACACAGAGGGAAATGTGACATACATTGGCTTCTGCATCGAAAAGGTAGTGAGAGAAAATTTCAAGGATGGCAGGCAGAGCTCCGTTTTGACTTTTTTTTTTATGCCCTCTGCTCTGCAAAAAAAGAAGCGTGAATGTTCCTGCTCATCAATAATGTAGAGGGACACTCAATAGGGTTAAGGCCTTTCACCTTTCAGATTACAGTTTGGGAAGTGTCAGCAGAGAAATATATTTTAGTTTCTCAGCTTCTGCCACACCAGTGCATCAGCTTTTGCATACTTGGTCACGGAAATGTTAAGCTTTAATATGTATTTATGAACACAAAAGCGAAAGAACAATAGGGAAAGTTTATGTAGGTCAATGTCAATTGATACTACAGAAAATCAGATTAGATCAGCTTGATTTAACACCGACATGAAAGATTCGACTGCAGCTGCTACACAAGAAATGCTAGATAAAAGCGCTGTTATTCTATTAATAATAGAATTCTATTAATAATAGAATAACAAAACTGCTCTCTGTAAACAATAATATATATGATAAATATTTGAGACAACATGAATTGTGAGAGCACTGATAAAAGCTTTTCTTCCTCTGATGGGACAAAAAAAGTGGAAAAAAGGGACAAACATAAAACAAGTGGGTAACATGGTTGACTACAGCATGAATATTTTACATGAGCACCTAGAGGACAGAAACTATAATGGCTGAGAATATTCTACCTCAAAGGTCGTGCTGAGAAAGACAGATGGAAAAAGATAAAAAAGACGAGCATTCCCTGTACAGATGGGATGGCCTGTGTGAACAAGAGAAAAGGACAGAAGATAAAGAGAGATAGGGAGAGAGAGGGATGAGTCCTATTGCATTTTGCTCTTCGGACACACTTTGTATTAAAAGATGAATTGATCCATCTGTAAGCAGCACTTAGCCTCACTCTCTGGTTCTGTCATTACACCGGGATAAATCAATATTTAATATCCCCCTCCAACAGCCTCGGTAGATGATTTTAACCTCTCCTTAATCCCATTTGCCTTTCCTTTCCAGAATGGTCCAGGCAAGCTATCACTATGATAAACTTCCAAACAGTCGACTACGAGGCAGCTATTAAAGCAGAATCCAGTATTTATGTCAGGTGAAGGCGTACAGTGAAATATTAATATTCTGAAACGGAGCAAAGAAAAGGCTTTTAACTGGAGGCCTTTAGCCATTATTGAGCGTTCAGAGACGTCCAAGCCTGGTCTGTAACACTGCTGACTTGTCCGTACTGTTTGCAACATCATGTTGGTTCAATTGTTGAGATGCAGTAAGCTCTAAATCATTGAAAATTCCATGATGCAGCCAGCTTATTCAAACATCTCAGAACTATTTTAAAGTCTATGAAATTTTGGCTGATCATGAAATGAATGGGTGATTCGCCAAACGCGATTAATTTGTAGCCTATATCAAGCCATAGATTGTTCGAGAAATCAGCATCTGCTGGTAGAGCGCTCTTTATAATATAAGATACAGACAGCCTTCAGGCTTCAAGTGGTTTACAAAAGAGACCTTGCTGTTTTCCCCTGTCAGGAATCGACACAATTTGTGTCATAGAACGGCTGTTAAGAGAGATTGGGAGCTATAAAAAGAATGTAAAAAATGGACATGAAAAAGTGAAGGGAGACGTTTTGATGTGTTCAGTTACCTCTGACAACTAAGTATTATTTGTTGTAGATTCATTTTCACCAGCAAAGCTGTGCGTCCCAGAATCACCTTGCCCTTAAATCAAAGTTTGCCAATGAAAGTACATTTAACCATTGCTATAACCTTTTCCACAGTTCGGGATCCTAACAGATTAATTCTGGGCAGGGGTAGAGAGGTGAGGAGTGATGAGTTCCCTCCTCCATTGCTTGAAAAAAAACACAGAGCTCACCCTAAGCTTAGCACACAAATAAGCAGATGAAAAGAGGCAATAGCTTGGAAAACAAAGTCAGTGCCACACAAAAAAAGCATCAGAAAATCCACCAAGCTCAGCCTGCCCGGAACAATACAGACAGGTGTGTACTGCCTGTTGACAACTGCACCTTTATAGCCATTGTTATGAGCACAGCATTTGTGTCATGTAGCAGCATATTTCCCAGCCTGGTTGACCATGAGCTAACCTCAAATATAAGAACACAGTTACAATGGCTGATTGCTGGAGAAGTTGGAAAGGGTGTGGAAAGAGTAACGGCTATTCACTCCCATACCTTATCCACCTCCAAAGCAGGCAGACAAAGATTCCTCAAGCCCTAGAAGAATAGCAGATAATACCACAGCTTAAGTGTCAGTTCTGGAAAACTCCTTTCATAATGGTGCCCATATAAACTGGAGCATTGTGTTTGGAAAAACAAGATTTGGGCTCTCATAACACAAGTGAAGACAAAAAGCAGCAACAATGGAATAAATTTAATTCTTAACCCTGGAATTTGCTAATTACTGGAAAAGAGCTTTTATCCAAATACTGTGTATTATCCTGGAATAAGAATAACCAGCTTAAAAAGCTGTAACAGTTTTGCCCTGTTTTGAGGACGCATCTTAGCGATGCGCCACCCACATAAGGGGACATAAGTCAGCCCTTGATTCCTAAAAATATTTCCCTGCTTTTTTACACATACATTGACCTACTTTAAGATGTTAGTTAAAAGTAATCAGGTGCTGAAATATTAATGATGCTCCACTCCCGGTTACTGCCTGCTTCTCGCAGCCAATTGGCAACGTAGGGATTTTTTTCACTCATGATTGACTCATCGATTGAAGATATTTTTAAAAGGAATCCCTGGGAGTCCCCGTACAAAGCAGTCCTGTCCCACACTGAGGGCCTGCCGCCTTTAATTGGGCTAAGGCTTCACAGTTTGAACCCGCTCAGGGCAGCGCCAAAGGACCCGAATGGCCCTCACACGCGAGCATGTCCACACACATACAAATAAACATGTAAACTCCCATGTGCACAAGTACGCCATCGACCATGCCAATGTCAATAACACACACCACTGACCCTGCTAATGCCAATCAAAAGCACTCCCCTGGACCCACATCAGATGAGCCAGTTCTAAAAGATCTTTTAATCAGACTGGTATAACAAGACAGACTGGCATTGTTATGACATGAAGTAACTGTGCTTTCTAAATCCGAATTTCTTTCAAATGTGGAGACTGTCTGCGCCTCCAGCAATTATAAAGCACAATGAAATAAATAAGACAGACAATGAGACAGAGAAAAGAACGAGACACTCACTTTGTCAGTCCTGCAGTTGTTTAGTCCCAGGCCGGCCAGGGCGGAGAGTTTTGCATCCATGCCCTGTTGATGGTGCTGCAGCTGCTCCCGTTGGATCTGCTCCCTCATCTTCCTTGCTTCCTGTATGGCTTTCATCACCGCATCCTGGTCTCCAAACAGTGCCGTAGAGTTCAGGTTGGACAAGATGTCTATGTGAGTGTCACACATAAAACACGAGTTAGAATGCGCAAAACCACAAACTTGTTCAAAGTTGTAGGCCTGTGTAGAGAAAGACCTGGGAGGTCTGATTATCAGCTTGGAGATCTGTACATCCACCACAAGTTTACTGTACGTGTGGCACACTTCATGTGCAAGGAGGAAAATAAGGCAGCAATCTTGATGATGCCTTTCTGTAATTAGTGGATCAAAGCGAGGTGAGGCTGAGTGGCAGTAAAAACTCGGAAATAGAACAAAAACAAACGGCAAGTCTGTGTTTAAAGACCAAGGCTAAGGAGAGAAAGGAAATGAATTTAGTGGCTAAAGCTAAGTGGTCTGGGTCTAATGAAAGGCTGTTTTTAGCAACTGTGCGTTGTAACTTCCAAAAAGAGGCTTAATATGAGAGCTGAACCAAGATCTTTGAAAACAAACAGTCGGTGATAGCACTCATCGTGCTAGGTTGACCGTAATGGCAATGTTTGGGGGAGATTAAGGGATGTGGCTGTGTAAATAACTGCATGTGCTTTGGAATGAATGAATTTTAATTGGGTGTGATGTAACAAAACAATCTGACCAATGTACTGCACACTGCAATTATAGTTACTATAGTTTCTATATAACTGTACTATATTATAGCTATAATGCTATGAGTGCCTTCAAAGAAGCAAAGGAGTCCTACCTAGGGATGATCCTCTACCCAGGCCTCCAAGGGGACTGGGGATACCGCCACTCCTGGGCGGGTTGTTTGGGCTGCTCTTGCTGCCAGGGAACAGGCTGTGTGTGGGGGACAGGGGGGATTTCACCGGCTCAGCTGTTTTGGGTCGGGCCGAGAGGTTCAGGGGCTGCGTTCCCTCTTCCTGTGGACATAAGAAATGATGTTAACAACATACGACATACGACAAGTAGATAAAAACCACACAACACCATACGTATACAGCTAATTACCACTGACAGAACAGGAGCTAGTATCCATAGCCACTTTTTCGAATGCTATTAAAGTTGCTATTTGTAGCAGGGCCAGGCTTGGGTTGAGCTATTTCAGTCTCTCCATCTCTTTTTACCTCACCCCTTCTCTAGTTAATAAGTATAGGATTTGAAATAATCTTGTACCCCCTAATAACAATGGTTTACTTGTTCAGTGACATATGTGTATCGACTGTCACCTTGTATGCTACAAACTAGATAGGGTTTTTCTGCCCCCTACTAAGCATGGAGTGCTACTGTCCAAACAGATGGGCCACATAATGAACACTGCCTGGAGCTTTTTGGAAATCTGACTGCCAATTACAGTTTGTCATTCAATTACACTTTAAGTACGCAAACAAAACAGACTGCCAGCTAATTAAGCCCAGCATAATGCATATGGAGCTAACAGAGCAGAACCCTGTGCGTACAGTTGATCAAAACCATAATTATAAGCATTATGTGGCTCATATAACACCCAAAATTAAATGAAGACAAACGTTAGCATCACTTCTGGAAAACCAAAGGTCATGTCAAGAATGTGGCATGCATTCATGCCACTTTTGCTGATGCACATCATCCGTCTGCTAAGGCCATGTTCCAAAATCCTGGTAAAGCCAGCATTAAACCAATCTACTGAAGAGGATGCCACAATACCATTCTGCTTGGTGATTTATCCCCCGCTCTATTGTGACATTAAATAAAACTTTTCCAAATGTGCATGTTCTTAGTTACAGCCGCAGACAGGCAAAGAAAAAAAAAAAGGATGATTTACACGGTTTCAAAGCTGAAGCCTGGTGGCCTTGCACCATGTAGTAGTTTAGAGAGAGGAAAACACAACATACAGTCTCAAAAAGAACTTACAGAATCTAAACCTCATTAATATTTATCTGCCTACTGACTTGCCATCAGTACAAGCTTATATTTTATGCCTCTGAGGTAATCAGGCTTGGTTTAGTTCAAATTGAAGAACCAGGGGAGCCAAGGCCTTTTTGTGAGGTGAAACCACATGTACCTAAAAAAGGATTCTCTGAGTGCACACAGAGCCATGGCAACCCGGTCCACGGAGTTCTGCATGAGGGAGTGAAAAACTTGTAAAAGCCAGCTCAGATTGATGGATTCTGAAGACAGAGGTGGCAGAGTACCAGGTGCATAGCTAATGCTTCTGTGAGGTATCACTTTGTGTTGTGAATTTTATGCTTGTTCCTTGCGTTTGCAATTATGTTTTTGGATCAGACTGAAGTTATAGTGAACGCAGGCCATCGTTTACAGTTTTGTGCCCTTCCACTTATAGCTACTTAGTGCTATGCTGCCATGATTGACTAAAATATGCAGGAATCGACTGGGGTCGACTTACGCTTTAGGATGCTGGACAAGTGTGGCAATACTGAGCATTTGGGTTTTTAGTACTTCTCAAATAATTAGATAAACGTTCTACATCTCCTCTTGCGCTTCCTACCACAGTTGGTTTTAGGAAACTAAAAAAAGACCAGGGTCAAGCATCACTCAAGTGAGCAGTACCTTAACTTGGCCCAGTGGGCTAGAAGATCTCTTCTCATTTTTGGGGCCAGGTGAGAGGGGCCCAGTTGAATTGGGTGGCTGTGGAAGTGGCGGCATCTTGGCTCCAGGAGAGAGTTGCATGCTGGCCAGCTGGGCGGCATACAGTTGCTGCGAGGAAGGAGCAAAAAAGCCACAAGGCGTTAACTTCCCTAACCAGCCACCATTCAAAGCCCTTTCTCCTTTTTCTGTATGGTTCTATCTTTCCTCTTCTTAATGGCTCCGTTTTTTCCATCCTTGCCTAGATCAACATCAAGTATCTTAGCTCCATATCGAAACCGGAGCCTGAATCGAGACAGAGAGATAGAAGCCCTGCAAAACCACACAGCAATGACGAGTGTACAAGACAAGTTTTTTCCACTGTTCAGACAAAGTTTTGCAGTTGAAAGGAAAATCTGTTCCAGGATCTGACTTCTCTGTTCCTCTCACTTCCCTAACAATGCTCTGGTTGGCCTGGTTCTGTGTCACACCTGAGACAGGCTTCTACAAAACAGCACATGTACCATCTCCTAAAAATAGATCAACTCAGTCCAGATGAGTTTCCATGATTCATTAAGGCATTCATTAATACAGAAAGCCAGACAAAGAGTATTCTTTCCATTAGCCTCATTTTGATTGGCTCAGGCTCCCAGACTGGCATTAGTAATGTTTGAGTTTCAGTTTGAACGGCCCGTAAAACTTTAGAACGAACACACACACACACACACACACACACACACACACACACACACACACACACACACACACACACACACACAC
>JAUZST010004338.1:0-16390 GCA_034779995.1 Parotocinclus haroldoi | reverse complement strand
CACCAAACCCCTCAGTAACATGACCGGATCAGTTCCTCCACTTTCCCTAATTTTATTCTTCCTACTGCACCAAATTGAAAACTTTGCAGCCCCGTACAAAAAATTAAGAAGAACTATCTTGTCTCTTTTTAAAACTGAATATTTTGGTCCGTATATAAATAGGGCCTGATCAAAAAAACCTAAAATTTTCAAGCCCCAAAGCTTCACTAGATTTAGCATGTGGTACAGACGTGAGCATTGCATGAATACATGAAAAATTGTCTCAGAAACCCCGCAAAATGGACACCCCTCCCCAACTAGAGCTAGAAAAAGAAAGAGAGAGAGAGAGAGACAGAGAGACAGAGAGAGAGAGAAAGACTGCCTGTGTGGGCGTGTCAATCTAATCATTAAAATAACAAAAACTCCATGCTATTGCAGTTCATATTCATACGTCAGCCTGCAAGCATTTAGCTCCTAACTTTACGATTCATATAAAAACCCATTAGGTTAAGGTCACCATATCTGACACTTGGTCCATAGAAGTTGCTATTGGTTCCACGTCCCTGCAGGCAAACGACCTAAACTCCTGTCCCACCTGTCAATAACTCCATCATACCGTGACTTTACTTTACACAAGGGCCAGTGAAATCGAAGAGGATTTTTCATCTCTGACATTTTAAACAAGGTATCGGATATCTTATAAGCATATATTATGCACGCCTGCGAGCAGTAGAAACCACAACTATTATATAATTAAGCAACAAGGAAGTAGCAGCTGTTACGGAACTAAAAATAAAGACGTTGCTGGTCAAACAGCCTATTCTGTGTTGTTTAAATAAAGACTATTTGTTCATTCTAAAGTCTGATTGTCCCACGTGAACGTGATACTATATGGCCCTGCTAACTCGCAATTTAGTTACTACATTAAGACTGAAGTTCAACCCTTTTGGCTTCACAAGTTCAAGATGACTATTTCCCACAGTGCACAAACACACCCTCTTGCAAACACACACAGTACTGACGAACTGACGAGGGAAACAGAAGATGCTTTGTGCTGTATGCAACTGCTTGGTGTCCATGACAACCTATAAACACAAACGGGTCATCCAATGACAACGCTCTTACATCACCACCAGCTTATCTGGTATAGAGGGATTGGGGGGGGGGTGCTAGCTAAACAATATGCATGGAGTTAGTGTATGAGATCATACGCTCTGTGTGTGTGCGCACACGTGAGCAAGGTGTGGTAGTGATACCGCCATAATGCCCATCACTGTCTGCTGGTCTCAAGAGCCTTAACACAGTAACTTGATTCCACACAAACATGGATTGAAACTGCATGCAATCGTTAAACATGGGTCACTGAAAGCTCATGCTGAATAACAAGCCATTTTCACTACCAGTCAAATGCAGGTTACAAAACAGATGGATGGATTTGCACCACGAAAGCATTTACCATGTGACTGGGAATCTCACGCAACACTAAAACAAAAGCAGATCATCACATAGATCTGTGCACACGGTGTGCTAAAAATGAATAGTCCTTAGCATTAGCTGATAGAACTCTGAATTCAAGCTAAGTTTGCCTCCATCTCACTTGCGTGTGAGAGCTTTTTCCTTTGTATTGAAAGTTTAAATAAGGAAGTTGCAAACAATTACATTTTCAGTTTGGAAACTTTTTTTTTTTTTTTTTACTTCGCAATACGGGAAATTGAGGTGATATATTTTATGAAATTTGACATATGAAATCAATCTCGAGCGGTGCTTCAAGTAAACAGGAAGTCGTCAATGAGTGCGCTTACATGCACTTAATAATGCCATCATAGTCAGGTTTCTGCAGTTATTTAATTAATCGAATTGCCTGGTATAGAGCATGCTCCAATCTGGAAATTGGATTCAGAAATCTGATAACGTTTATTGGATTTCTCAACGCAACCCCCCCCCCCCATTTCTATCGATTCTCTCAGCTGAAAAAGAAGCTAGAATTCATGTGGTTGCCAAGTCTTCTTGTTGTCACTTCTTTTGGGCTTTTAACATAGATCACGTGCTCATGTCTACAGTGGGATTTGAAAGCCCTAGGATTAAATGCAGCAAACGCTAAAAGCCTACCGAACGCTCTTGGGGAAACTGCAATATATGCTAAATTAATCTGGAAATTAGGAAATGACAAGGTTTTGTATTTGATTATTGAACTTTACAACACATCTTTCTGTTTTAAAGTAGAAATCTGCATATTGCCCGAGTTGTGTAAACCCAGAGTTTTTCAATTTTCTGAGTAATGATTGGATTACTGACTAACTACTGACAAACTATTTTTAAGGCCATATAAATGCACCGGGTTACAGCAGAAGTGTTTCCACTCGGTAGCCAGACAGATATCCGACTGCTTATTTAATTTAGGTACTGTTCTGCTGGGTTAGGGGTTAGGGTTCACTATCGTGTGCCAGTTGTGCTCGCTTGCTTTTTAGCTCACGTTTGGACTAGGGATAATGGATGGACCAGAGATTATTCATGTGTTTGGAGATAAAGTTACTTGTGTCTCTATTTCTTTTTACTAAATGATCATAAGAACCTGTAAATGGGGTTTGTTCATGTGCTTGTCCTAGTGTAAATACATTTTCTAAACCCCTCTATATTTGCATTACAATAGCCTACAAAACCTATATGACTATGGTAAATGTCTGCTCAACGTCCATTTCAGTCATCGTCCTGTTTTACGCATTGTAAAGCATACATTAAAAGGTGCAGTTTGGAAACACTCAAGGTAAGATTCATTGAAAAGAAGTATGGCCATACAGAAATGTACAGAATAGCCACTGTGGATAGAGCAAGCAGCACTGTCTAACAGTGCGAGTTCACATCACGGGAGGGACTTGAAACATGGTCAGATTGAACGTTTATGGGGGTAAAAAAAAACAAAAAAAAACACAGGTGCACATGCCAAGATAAATAGGGTGGGAAGGTGTCAGGAAGAGCATCCGGCATAAAAACCTGTGGGAGAGCTAATATCTGGATTAAGATGGTCTGCTGTGGCAATCCCCAATGGAAGCAGCTGGAAGGGGAACAACAACCTAATATCCATTGTGAAGTACAGACCACAATATGGCTGTTTTTTTTGTTTTTTTTTACAGAAAACTGCTTCATGGTTTGGTCTTTCATTCTCAGTTCTCATCAGGCACATAATGACAGAAAAAAGGCAAAGGGGGTTTCACAAATTATAAAAAGCTAGATACTTGATACATTTTGATTATGGGATTTTTTACATCATACTTTGATATTTTCTTCTTCTTAGAATACAGGTACAGGTTGTATTTGAACAGCTGACAGCGGATTCGATGACTTGGGGAGAAAGTGATATGATAGTGTTCTTTTCTTTTCTGCTCTGACATGTTTACCTCTTATTTGCATGCAGTTGTCTTCTAAAAATAGCCTTTATATTTACATTACAGTGGCAGAAAAACACTGACTATTGTAATGTCTGATCAACTACCTGAACATAATGCAGACATTAAATAACACACCTGTATTCAAGTTTAAAATTCGCTTAATTTCATTTTCCGTACGCGTTTAACCATACATTACTTTTTTCATTAAAAAACATTTTTACTATTAATTTGTGATATTAATTCTAACGGCATGAAAATGCCACCCCTGTATGTCATGGCAAAACACAAAATACACCCTTTTGCCATGACACGCAGAGATGGCAATTTATCAAAACTGTAAATTACTGACGTTAATCGTTATCTGGGAAGATGAGAGGTCACTGTCTACATGAACAGGAAATGACTGCAGCAAACATATCGGATGACCAGTGCAGCTCTGTGAGATGAATGTGTGTGAGAATGAATGGAGAATGGGGACACCAAGAGAAGTTGGCTTTGCTTTGACATGGTTTCCTTACCAGGAGAAAATAAGCATGTAGGTTAATCAATAAGCCAATGAAGGGATGGGTTCACGTAGTTAACCATGTTTACAACAGCAAGTCAAAAAGCAACAGGCAAGACATTCACCTTGTATAGAGGTCTGCAAACATGTATTAAAGCAGCATGGTGCAGTTTGATACAGGTTTAATCTGATGACATTTGGCTACACCAATATTACAAAAGCGAAAAGTCACAACTAGTCAGATGTTTAACAGTGGTCATGTGAAAAATACTTCACTTTTTGTGTAAGTGAATGCTTACACTATATACTTACATTTAAACAAGAACTAAGATTTTTTTTTTTTTACTGCTGTTCAATATTTCACATTCAGATCTTAAAACTATGATTTATATACTTTAACAATAACATAAGCATGATCAATGACTTTTGCAGCCATTCATTTAAGTGCATTCATGAAAACACAGTGATGAATGTCTCAAATCAAGTGGGTCCAAAATGACATTGTTCACATTCATATGACACTAAATTCCTGTCCTTATTCCTTAATATATAGCTATATAGTCTGTCCGTCCCCTTTAGTCTGTTCTCTAATGGTCAGAGTCCCCACAGATAAGGTACTATTTGGGTGCTAGATCATTCTCAGCACTGCAATGACACTGATGTGGTGGTGATGTCTTAGTGTGTGTTGTGCTGGTATGAGTGGACCAGATACAGCATCGTTTCTGGAGCTTTTAAACGCAGTGTTTACCGACTGTACTCGGTTAGACACGTCTACCATAGTGCTCCACCTTGTAGATGTAAAGTTAGAGACAGTAGCCCACAGGATGCTGGACATTTTCAATCCAACCGTGACACTGAGGTGTCTACAAACTCCAGCAGAGAATGATCCACCACCCAAATAGTACCTGATCTATCCTGGTCCTGTGGGGTCCTGACCTTTAGAGAACAAAGTAGTTTTTAGTATTATTTATTAGTATTATGTATTTCGTATATGACTACAGTTTGTAATTGTAAGACTACAAAGTGCTACTTCATGGTAAGTCAAACTGATGAAACGGAACTTGAGTGTAGAAACAAGGAGGTGGTCATATATTTGGTGTTATATCCGCGAGCGCGCACGCACACGCACTTTTTTTTCCCCACTATACCAAAAATAAATGCACCAAATCTAGCTAAACGTAGCCTGTAAAATAATCATCCTAAAAGGGGTATAAACACACAGCAGGAAACAGCTTTCAGTATCTGCTGAAATTTCTCTATAAGAAACTGACGTACAACCACAGACGTCACTGTTCCCCCACCCACACTGATGTTGCAACTTGTGGAGATGAGGGGATTTCTTGTAATGTTTTGTGTGCATACTTACTTTTTATTTGTTTAATCTCAGAAGTGAGAGAAAACAGAAACACAATATTTGGCATGTGTGGGCAATTTTAAGGATTGCATTCTAATTAATCAACAAAAGTGCTAGTGCTAATACTATCCCAACACACAACAGAACATCCTCCATTCTCTAGCCATACCTTTGGTAAAAGTTTCCCCGTGACTTTAGTCTTTGCATTTGCTGAAGTTGTGCCATAAGATCACAGGTAGGGTTTATTTTGATGGCTCATATACACTGATGTTGTTTGCACAAGAAATGATGCACAGTGGACCATTGCAATACCACTCCTGTATCAACCAGGCTATTCTGCAATTCCTTAGCACTGATGCAAGTCCTTTGTTTTGCATAACTTGAACAGTCTACGAGTGGTTCTCAGTTTACCAAGTCTTCCAGATCTGGTCTTGGCTTGAACGGTCCCTTTTAACCACCATTTCTTAACCAGCTAACCGGAATTCCAATTCACTTGCTTTGTATAAGTAAGGCATGTTTTTCGTCAAAAAGTTTGCACTCCATTTCTTTATGTACCTCCTACATGGATGAGAACACACCAGAAAGTGATAGAACAGACTTGTTTGAGATGGAATCATACAACATTTTCCACTCAGGTGTTCAGTGGAAACCTTTCTTCTGCCACTGTCTGTCAACGCAAAATCTAGGACTATACGTTTCATATAATGAACCTGTGAGCAGTGTGTGCAGCTAAAATAACAGATCACTAATTAGATAGGACATTTACATACTACAGTGTATAATAAACAGGACTAAAATATATATATATATATAATATATATTACATAGTAATATTACATTGGGATTATTTCTGGGATTAAACACAGCCTCTACTGCAAACAGAGTACTGTATTCCTAATGTATGAAGTCAGGTAATCAAAACAAACCAAAAAACACAATTGGTCAGAACCTGACATATTTAAAGCACAATTTAAAATAACAAACCTGGGAAAAGAGCTTTACAGTTCCCTCCCATTAAGCTCTACAGAAGTGGAAATGCATTCTTTGGAGTTACGAGTGACGCTTCTATTCCTGATTGGCGGGCTAAAACCAAAAGAAGAGGTAGCTCTTTATCTCAAGCATTTAATTTATACAAATGTGCTTGAGCTACATGAAGCCAAATGGTGAAAGAGTTCCAGCAACCGGTAGATCGTTGAAAATCAGAGCTAAACACAAACAAAAACAATATTTTCTGATTATAAGACTAACTTTGTGTATAGTAAAATACAATGAGGATAAACCACAACGCAGCATGACCGATCAAAGCCAGCAGTATTGTTCTTTTAAACAGAGCTTGTTTCAGCACGATATCTTAAAATAATCCTGGACTTTACCTTTTTTATATGGCTGGTTTGAAAGGACGTCAGTGTAAAGACTACCTGTACAAACACGTTCAGTCTAAGTGGTTGTTCCTTCTTTAACAGCGTCTACTGTTCTGATGTTTTTTCACCTTCACATTTCTAAATGTTTTAGCTATATAAGACCTTACCATTATAGACGTGCCTATGCGTTTTTTTACATTTACAGGACAAGCTCATAATGGGGTCAGCCAAGCGACAATTAACACACCCAGCAGCATCAACATCATTTAATACCAACGTAATGCATGACCTACAACAAAGAGAATGAAAATCTGAGTTCTATTACATCCAATATGGGCCTGAACACTGCCTTTGTGCTGTGTGTACTGCTTTTAATGCTTAACAAGAGCTTCCTACCAGCCTGCTCTGTATCCACAGCTTCCAGCTCATCTCGAGTTATCAACAATCTGCTCAGACGCCGTGACATGGATGAGAGAATTCCAGAAAATCGGGGTCTAAACGATTTCCTCTGCTGGGTTTCCGTTACAACACCGGTACCAGGATCAGAGGAAAAGCGCAATATGGCTGGTCTTGCATGGGCTGAGAATGTCCCGTCACCCTGAACATGTGCCAGTAGAACACCCGAGCTGGTGACCATGCTGATATCAGGGAGGTTGTCCGGCAGGGTGTAGTTACATCTGGGGGCACAGCTCAGGCTCCGAGAATGCACAGGACGTTTGGGCTGGATCCTGTCCTCAAATAAATCCAAGGGTGCCACAGGGGTAGAGTTGGAGCGGTGTTTTAGCCAGGGCCTGCTCAGAATATGTCGACGATGAGAGCTTTCTTTGCCATTTAGGCAGCGAGCCGAACTTCTGTTAGACCCCAGTCGCTCACCAAGAGTAGCGCTCCTTTGCAAACTCATTCTGACAAGTTATAGAGAAAAAAAAGAGCACAATGCCAGGAGCTTACTTCCACACCACGTCGGGAGACCCAGACTGCGAAGATTTTTTTTTTTTTTCAAAACGAGAAATCATTACACTTTCCTCTGTCACTGTTGAGTGTGTGCTCCATCGTAGCCCTTAAGTCTCAATGTGCCAAAAATATCATACAAGTAGATGTAATAAGGGGACGTCACACTAAGAACATGTCCCCTGGTTATCGCTTCAGCTACAACTTCCTTCTTCATGAACTTCTCTTGTGCTTCCTGGAAGGAAATGTGGTGTCACACACACACACTCACACTGACGCCTGGCTTCACAATCATCCAATCAGAAAGTTTTAAAACCCAGCCATGGACCACAAACTGTTGTACTGAAGACAAATGAGGAATACAGCTGTAAAAAAAAACAAAAAACATTTTTTAAATGTTCATTTGTTTCTCTACAGACTTTGTTCCTCTCCTTTACTCTGTTCTCTAATGGTCAGCACTAGGACTGGACCAGCACATATCTGGTACTATCCGGGTTGTAAATCATACTTAGCACTGCAGTGAAACACTGACATGGTAGTGGTGTGCTGGTGTGTGATGAGCTGGTACAATTGGACCCCACACAGAACTGCTGCTGGAATTTCACTCACTCTGCCTTATAAATGTAATGTCAGAGACATCAGCGCATACACAGTGTGTGTGTTAGTCCTATTCAGTATAGGTCTCTTCACTTGTTTAGTTTATTTTGTATATTTCATGTCGCATTCGGCATTACTGACCACTTACAAATGTATATCAACTCACTCGCTCACTTTCATATCCACTCAATCCTGGGCAGGGTCGTTGGATAAATGGTGCCAGCGCAGGGCACTGGCATTACCAACCCTAAACAGGACACCAAATACATTGTAGGACATACCACTTTAGCATAATTAATTAACATAAAGCATGTCTTTGGAATGTGGGAGGAAACCGAAGCACTCAGGGTTAAACCACGTGGGGAGGATAGGCAAACTCTACACAGGAAAGACCACACCACCTGGGATTGAACCCAAGACCTTCTTGCTGCAAGGGGACAGTGCTACCCCACATCAACACACAAGGAGTTTTCTGATTGGTTTCCCCTTGTTAACTGGGGACTGATTAGGGCATTATCATTAAAGGACACAACATTGGAAAGTTGACAGAGGTGGGATCTGAACCTCGGACCTTCTGATCCATAGTCCTATATTTTAACCACTAATCCACAACACTCCCAGACTCTACCTCATTTCCAAGCTACAGAGTTTCCACTGTCAAGTATGTATTTAACAGTATCCCATTTATATCTTATATTGCAGTTATATAAAGCTACACAACAAGAGAGTTAAAGCAGGGAAATGAAGTATTTGATATGCTGCCAATTTTGCAAGTTACAAAGTACGAAGAGGTCTATAATTATCGTGGGTACTGTTAAAAAAAAACCACATGGTATAATTTTTTAATAATTAAATAATCAATTATTAAAATCGTTATTTAATTAATTTGCGTTTTATTGCATGAACTAAGTATTTGACACTATAGAAAAACAGGACTTAATATTTGGTACAGAAACCTTTGTTAGCAATTACAGAGGTCGGACATTTCTAGTTCTTGAACAAGTCTGCACACACTGCGGCAGGGAATTTAATCCATACAGATCTTCTCCAGATCTTTCAGGTTTCGGCTGTCACTGGGCAACATTTGAGTTTAAGCTCCAAACATTTTTTTCTGTCCTGTCCCCTTTGTAGAAAAGCACCCCCAATTATGATGCTTCCACCCCCATCACGGTTGGGACGGTGTTTTTAAGGTTGTACTTTCTTCTTCCAAACACAGCAGAGTTAATACAAAAAGCTCTATTTTGGTGTCATCTGATCACTTGACCTTCTTCCATGCCTCCTCTGGATCATCCAGATGGTCACTGGTGTACTTACAATGGGCCTGGACACTTGCTGGTGTGAGCAGGGGGAGTTTCCATGCCATGCAGGATTTTAATCCATGACAGCGTAGTGTGCTACTGTGGCCCCAGATCTCTTCAGGTCATTGATCAGGTCCTCCCGTGTAGTTCCGGGTTGCTTCCTGACCTTTCTTAAAATCCTTCTTACATCATGAGGTGAGATTTTGTATGGAGTCCAAGACCGAGGAAGGTTGACACTCTTGTGTTTCTTCCATTTTCTAATAACTGCACCAGTTGTTGTTGCCTGAAACTGCTTACCTATTGTCCTGTAGCCCATCCCAGCCTTGCGCAGGTCTGCAATTCTGTCCCTGGTGTCCTTAGACAGCTTTTTGGTTTTGGGCATGGTGGAGAGGTTGGAATGTGATTGAATGAGTCTGTGGACAGGTCTCTTTTATACAGCTAACATGTTCAAACAGGTGTAATTAATGCAGGTAATGAGTGCAGAATAAGAGACTTATTTTTTTTAAAAAAACTAACCGGTCTGTAAGAGCCAGAATTCTTGCTGGTATTTTTTTTTTTTAATCATACAATCTGGATTTTTTTTTTAAATTGTCTCTCACAGATAATGTGTACTTTTCCTTTAACACATATACATTTAATAGTGTGCAAGGGGCACTTGTTTTTTTTTCTTGTAATCCATCCTATGCACAGATCTTCTTGCTGTTCTTTTCAAGCTAGCTTGGCCAACTGCCTACAAGACCCTGTGAAAACCCAAAGAGAAGCCCTTTTGAGAGTCGGACAGGACTTTTCAGTTCAAAAGTCAGAGCTATTCTAAACTAAAACTAAATGGCTGTCATTCATTTAAGCATTGTTGGTAGACGTCTTAATCCACTGTTCATATAGTACATATGGCACACAATGATATGCAATATTAAAGTTTGAACTGATTTCACCAGCTACTTTCAGAAATTGTTTGCTGTTACACTTGGGTGGTAGGGTCATGGGTAATTTGGCACAGGCAACATGAAAGCATGGATCCTTGCTGCTTTTTATCAGTTGTTCATGCTAGTGGTGTATGGTGTGGGGGATATTTACTTGGCACAATTTGTATCCCTTCCAACTAATTCTTGATCAATTACAATATGAACAATATTAAATATTTCAGCCTAGCCGAGTAGTGTTGCTGACTGTGTTCATCCAATTATGACCACAGTACAGTGTACCCATCTTTTATGTACCATGTTATAAAACTCGAACAATCTCAAACTGGTTTCTTGAACATGACTGGGTGTTTGCTGCACTCAAATGACCTCCACAGTCACCAGATCAATCCAACAGAGCACGTTTGAGATGTGGTGGTGTGGGATATTTGCAGCATGGATGTGCAGCTAAAAAATCTGCAGCAGCTGTGTGATATGAACATGATAATGATGATTATGATGATGATGTCGATATGAACGAAAATGTCCCCGCACCTTGTTGAATCTAGACCACAAACAATTAAGGACACTCTGAATGAAAAAGGGGATTCAACTTGGTACTAGGAAGTTTTACCTAATGAAATGGCAGATGTATGCTGGGTAGAGAATCCATGATACTAAAAATAACAGTGACAACTACACACAGGACCGCTGCCGTAATCGCATGGAACACATCTACTGTACTCCACAGCTTCCTGAAACAAAGTCCTTCCATAAAATCTTGAACTATAAATTATGGTTCAGTGAGGAGAATAGCTCCACATAGCTGCTATAGCAAAAGCAAACCAAACAAATATTTATTTAAAGCTTTAAATGAAGAATGTCATGACTAATTAATAAAGCTGTATGAACAATCGTTAAATAAGCATGATGATGATGATGAGGATTCATATTCACCTCTCATTAGAGGTTCTCACTGGAAACTGATATGTGATGTTAGTTGGATCTTAGGCTGCCGCCTATGAGCTCTTGAGAGCAGACTGAATGGAAGCAGCTGTTACGTGCAAACACTCAAATACCAGAGAGGGACACCCAGAGCAATTTCCTTACTCCAGTTTCCTGTTTACATGCACTTTACACCTCTTCACACAAAAATATGAGCATTTGGAATTTGATCATGTAATTATTTAAACAGTAAAAAAAAAAAAAAAAAAAATGTTTGTTTGAACTTGAGTCAAAAGTGTACAATGTATGTATCCAGTGCTGTCAAATGCAACCTATAGTCATGGGGACAACAGTAAGGCAAATGTGAGCATTAAAAAAATCAATAAATAGATCAAATAAAGTGCAAGACAATTCCATATGGCCGTAATTTGGCCTGATGTTTTTGTACCTCACATTATGAAGCCAGTTGAACCCTAACACCACGTTACCGACTGATCACACCCACTAAATGAATTTTTCGAGCATTTTGGGAGGGACATTGTTACACAGGCAATATTTTGACAATATGTGCTAAACAGAGCAGACAAAATATACACAGGAGCTAATATAAGGACTAACATGACGAGAACATGTAATGCCTTCTGTATGAGATTTGTGATTTAGCGCATTTAGCTGGCAACTAGACAAATGAATAGATTATGCATTGAATGTGCATGAATGGAACTAATTAAAGTATTAAAATGTGAAATGTATACAACGTATATTTGCGGAATTACACACATATTTAGCAAGAGAAAGAACGAGCAATATCATGCTATCATTCTGTTTGATTTGAAAGTCTTCCCCATATTGTTGCATGGTATAATAACTAGATAGCTATTGATACCTTGCTATTAAAAATGGTAGGATACTCCTTGTTAGGAGTACTGGTATGCCTGATTATTGACAGTCAGTCATAGACAGTACTGGAATGGCCGTGTTTTAAAGAACAACTACATTTATTATGTATTCGAGTAGCATTGATGTGTCACAAGCTGCTTCCTCTGCCTGCAGGTAAACACGTGCTGCGTCCCAGTTCAGGGGGCTTCGAAGGATGGGGCCTACGCGGTCTACGAAGGCCCGTCCTTCGACAGCGGCGTGTTTTACGGCAGATTTCCAGTTTGCATCAAAGCACACAATGAACCCGCTGACTTCGTTACCATGGAAAAAAGACGGCACATTTGATATGACAATATGAAACAGCTTTTGGACAGTCTGGTGGTGCCCTGAAAGGCCACACGACGTTCAGACACTGCCTTTAATATGTTCAGTAGGATAGGGCTGCAACTAACGATTATTTTAGTAATCGATTAAATTGGTTGATTTTTTTTTTTTTGATTAATCGATGAAAAGGATTATTCAATAAATATTTTCCATGTCTTTAATCAGAAATAAAGCATTTTCATAACAGAGAAAATAAGTGCTTACAATAATTAAATAATAATAGATTAAATTAAATAAGACTTAAAACTACGGTTTTCTGGAATGAGAAAGAGCAGAGCACGAGTATAGATAGATCTTAAAAAGATTTAAACAGGTCAATAAACGTTTTATTTACACTATTAGGTTAAAGCAAGTAAGTAACAAAAGTGCAAAAGCTAAGAGATACGCACACACTGGTACAAAATGTAACAGTGTGTAAATACCTAATTACACTAATTAGAGTAGCTCGAATATGTTACCTTAATCGTTATCTAAATGTAATTTATCCTGCCTAATCAGTGCAGTGTCTTCACTCATACTCTGTCATAAAATTACAACTTAAACTTAATCATTAATTACCACAACTGTGTACACGTTATATTTATTTATAGATTTAAGATAATTAACCTTACATTAAAAGGAACATACATGTACTCTGTCACTGCCATTATCCAGTTAACAAGCACAAAACAGCATAAACCGTGCTATGCTATACCAGTTCACATGGTAATCCTCATCAGTTACTCTAACATGTTTCTGTTTCAGGTACTGTATTATCACCGTGGTGCTTCCGTGCCAAGTCAAATCACTTTTGTAAAGCTTGCATGTTACACATTTCTTAGTTGTGTGAAACGTGAATTGCTCCTACACTTTTGAAGATTTAAGCCGAACCTTCTTCTCTGCGTCGGTCATCTTTCTTTTGTAGAACGTATTAACTTCTGAATGTTAAACTTATTAAGAAATTTCCGTGTCACTCCGTTCAAGTCATTGTAATTTATTTTTTCCAGCATTTAATAAGCGTCACAGGTGACGTAAGCGGATATGTAAAGGCGAGTAAGACATAAATCGTGTGACACAACGAATCGATAATAAAATTCGTTGCCAACACGTTCAATAATCAATTTTTATTGATTTTATTGATTCGTTGTTCCTAGTCAAAGTGTCATTTTGTCATTGTCAGTGTTGTCCTATGAATAGATATACTTAAATATCTGCAGAAATATGAAGTGTGTACTCACTTTAGTGATACACTGTATATTTGAGCTAACAAGCAGACAAGTACAAATTCTTTAAGGATAAATATCAAACATACTTTACAGCGTCTTTGCTATTTTGAGTTTGTTTACAGCCACTATATCCACTAAAAGACTGATTTTTTAAATTTCATATTATAATGTACTATATATTCTAACTTAAATTATAATTTAAATCGTTGATCCAATTGCATACCTGTAGTAGTTTTAGTCATGGTATTTTTGTTAAAATTATATTCTTATTCTTTTGAAGGTTTTGAAGACCAGATCTTTACTAGTAAGACTTTGGCTGATGATGCCCTTGGTAAACTGCCCATCATTGGTTCCACCATTCAGAAAGCTGTCTCAAATAATAATAAAACTCAAGCTATTTTGGAAAAGCTGGGTGACTACAACGATGCCCTGGACACACTTGACAAACTAAACCACTCTCTGGGCAAAATAGAGGTATGATAAATTTACACTACAGTTTGAAGCAGTTTATAGTTTAGTGTTCATTGTATTTGGTTACTGTCATTGTAAGCCTGAGCAAAACAAGGCTTCCAGTGTATTTTAAATAGACCTGATTTTGTTTACATTCACATGCAGTGATGATTAAAAACATTATTATATTTCTGTGAACATTACATAATTCATATTAAAGTATGTGAACCGTGTTTGCACTGTTAAGTGTTGTTAATCATTTCCAGTCTGATGAGCATCAACAACTCTTTTTGTGAGATCCCCAGAAATCTCCATCAGCAGCAACAGCTATTCATAACAGGAGTAGGAGTAGACAGACAAATTCATTCTGGGTCTAATCTAATGCGTAGCTTCGGCATGTGGGAGGAAACCAGGGTACCCAGAATAAACTATTAAAGGAGGACATGCAAACACCACACAGGCAGAGTCAATAGACAGGATTAAACCAGGAATCTGATGAAGAGATCCATTGCGGCAATCAATCAGTTTGTTTACTTGGCTTGTATGCAGAAAACATGTGAACGTATTGAATTGTAGTTTGTCTTTTTCTCAAAGAAGAACGTAATTTAACAACAGTAGCTAAATGGTTTAAAAAATCCAGGCACTCAACTAATATTCTTTATTTGACATAACTTGTCATAAATAACGAGCAATGAGTTAGCCAGTGATAAACATACTCTGAAGGTTTTCTCTGCAAAGGACTGCTAGTATGTGTGTTTCAGTTGTTGTCTGGTTGCTAGGTAACTGTCACTGTAGTAAATAGACAGCTAAGACAGTTTGTATTATCTTTTACATTGGAGCCATAAGTATAACCTTTATACAGATGAAAAAGCAGCATTTCATGCAGTATGGTATGGATAATTACTCATTTACAGTGTTCTGTAATTAATTAGTTCTTTGTTTGTCTCCTCAGCAAATGTCTGGTTCCTTGTCACCCTTATCAGATATGTTGGAAACAGCCACCACACTAAAAGGAGGCTTAGAAGGACTTAATGATCAGGCAAACCTGGCTTTGAATAAACTGACTAAAGAGAAGAAGAATGCCGAAACAGACAGACAACTAGCTGAACAGGTAGGTCAAGAAACTCATCTGCGTTCATGTGTGACTGCATGTCCACTGCTATGTGTTGTGTGTATTCACATCCATTTTTGTTTGTCTCTTTAGGTTAATCGTGATGCAGATGAAGCAAACAACAACGCACTTAATACCAGAGCTGTCATTGGAGATGCATTAAACACTGTAAATGACCTTCTAGGCTTACTCGGTAAGTTTGGGTTGCAGTCTGATTACACCATGCACACTTACCTTAAAACTGCCTTCATTTCATTCTGACAAAGGTTAGTTTGGTGTGCAGTGTGCTTCGGGAAATTATGTAGACCTCATTTTTAATTAGCCGATATTCAGTCACGCAGCTGCGTAACATTAAAGATACTGCCATGGCAGGATAGGAAAATGTTGACTGGGTGAAAGGGTCGAGTGTGTCGTAGTGAAAAGCTTAGTGACTATCAGAGCAGTAACTGGGCATTTATGACATCAAGATGATGATTAGACAGCATGATTAGCTTAGGCTGGACACAATAATAGATTACTCTAAAAAGTGCAGTTTACTATTAATGTATTGGGGGTATCTGGTATCAGTATCTGGTGTGACTACCTTTTGCCTCATGCATTGTAACACATCTCCTTTGCACAGTGGTGATCAGGTTGTTGATTGTGGCCTGTGGAATGTTGCTCTAGTCCTCTTCAATGGCTGTACGAAGTTGCTGGACATAATCAGGAACTGGAACATGTTGTCATATAATCAGATTCATATCATCTCAAACATGCTCTCAATGGGTGACATGGCTGGCCATGCAATTGGGATGTTTTCATCTTCCAGGAATTGTGTACTGATCCTTGCAACATGGCGCTGTGAATTATCGTGCTCCAACATAATGTGATGTTCATGGATGAATTGGAGAGCAATGGGCCTCAGATCTAGACACTGTATCTCCGTGCATTTAAAATTCTATCAATAAAATGCACCTGTGTTTATTGTCCATAACATATGCCTGCACATACCTTAACCCCACCATCACCAGGGGTTCACTGGATTCATAACGTATAGCAAACTGCTTACCCACACAACACTATACACTCAGTCTGCTATCTGCTCTGTACAGT
>JAUZST010004337.1:0-16390 GCA_034779995.1 Parotocinclus haroldoi | reverse complement strand
AGCTGCTCGACATGGAAAGCCATTCCATGAAGCTCTCTGTGCACTGTTCTTGAGCTAATCTGAAGGCCACATGAAGTTTGGAAGTCTGTAGTGATTGACAGTTGACGACCTTTTCGTACTATGTGCTTCTGCATCCCCTGACCTACCACTTCGTGGCTGAGTTTCTGTTATTCGCAAACACTTCCATTTTCTTGTAATACAGCTGACAGTCGACTGTGGAATATTTAGGAATATTTTTATTAGTATTATTATTCCCTGTATGAAAAAGTTCTCTCTGTACTCGTTGTTTTTGACACTTAATGTGCTTTCTGGAAAGAAGTAGCCGTGAGTAATGTCACGCCGATAAGATATCACATGCTTTGCATGACGGAAGCCAAAATGCACGTCTTCTGCAAATCCACTGCATTTATTGAGGCTGCAGAGATTTGAAAACCCTTTAGATTTGATTCTCTTCTTCTGAAGCTCACCCACCACAACTTTACAGGATTTTGTTTTCTCAAAATGAAGCAGAACTGGTGTTTATACATGTTTCCAACTGGCTTAAGCAAACACTTTTTTTTACAAGCAACATCATTTTATAATTCAATACAAAATAAAATATACCCCAATAATTATATATCTGATGAAAATTTCAATTATCATGTTAAAGCAAGTCTTATTCAAAAAATTACACTTCCCTGTTCAACATTAGATTAAATAGAGCATAAAAGCATGGAGCCCTTTCTACAAAACTGAAATCATTACACTCAGGGGATGTAATGGTTATTTAGGAAACCTTTTTTAAATAACGGGATGGGCTTGGATGCAGAACAACAAATATTCACCTGTTTAAACAGTCACAAAATATCAGGCCACTGCTGGATGCAGCTGGAGTAAATGCCTTGAAAAAAAATGCTAGAGTTTTTGGGACTCTCTTTACTGGTGCATGTCCTGATTACGGACGCAATGTCTCTACTGCAGTTGCAAATGACGTAAATCCATGGAATTGACTATACTTGTAGTAAATCGTCTTTTTCATGAAAACACCCATCAGAGTTTGGCTGAGAGCTGGAGGTGACAGAAAATTTGACAGAGACTGCCGCCTCGTTATCCTCGATGCAGGAAAAGCCTGCATTAGCACGGCAAACAGAATTTTGAAGTTGGTGCAATGCGGGAGCATATATTATCAGTTCCTGATAAGTCTATCAACCTGATATTAGACGTAAAACACTTAGTATAGGGATAGGAAACCAAACATGACTCGATCATTCTCAGTGGCAAGGTCATAGCTTTGTTCCCTCATATACGCTGCAGATAAGGGAGATTGTTCAAGTTTTCCCACCTACAAAGAATGGAAAGGTCTGTAATTATCATTATAGATATACTTCAACCCATTGAGGCAAAATCTAAAAAAAAATCCAGAAAATCAAATTGTTTGATTTTAAAATAATGAATTTGAATTCGATTGCATAAAATAAGTATTTAGTTTGGGGCTAAATGCAAGATCTCACCTCATGGGGTAGAAAGGTCAGAAATCAGCCCAGTATTACACAGGAAGACCTGTTCAATGACCCGAAGAAAACTTGGGACAGGACGACTTCACCTTACTGAAGGGAGGAGAGATAGCGTCATGTATCATGAAATTTTGGCCATTCTTCCCCTCAGTAAGAACATTGAAGATTGGTCGTGGCTGGGTCTTCCAGCATGACAATGACCCGAAACACACAGCCGGAGCAACTAAGCAGTGGCTCAGTAAAAAGCATTTCAAGGTCCTGGAGTTTCTTAGCCTAGTCTCCAGACCTGAATCTAATAAAAAAAAAAACTTTGGAGGGAGATGAAACTCAAAGTTGCGCAGTGACAGCCTCAAAACCTAAAAGATCTAGAGAAGATCTGTATGGAGGAGTGGGCTAAAATCCCTGCTGGAGTGTGTACAAACTTGAACTACAGGAAAAGTCTAACTGTAAAAACAAAGGTTTCTGTAGCAAATATTAAGTTATGTTTTCCATTATGCCAAATACTTGTTTTATGCAATAAAATGGAAATAATTTAAAAATCATAAAATGTGATATCAAAGTTAAAGATTTTAGACCTCCATTTTTTGTACGTGGAAAATCTTGCAAAAACGGCAGTGCATTAAATACTTATTTTCCCCACTGTATGTTAAATAAAGAAAATATTCAATGCAAACAAAGCGTGAAAGAGATGCAAACAAGAGATGCTCCGAATGACATTTTACCTTTTAATTATACCATTTTCATTTTATTCACTGCTTAATTCTAACTCTACAGCACTATAGAATGTCATTGTACATAGCCAGGAAGGGGGGGCCACTCAGAAAATCCATTTCATTGCTATATTTTGATGACTTTTTTAAAAAAGCATGCAGGGTAAATGTGCAGTAACCAGTGGGGCTTTTAGCATAGGAAATAATGGATATATAGGACCTACTGTTTAGAATGAGTTACTTTCAGTTTTATAAGATTCCCTGGTGTGGTATAAATTGTATGAGAACACGGTTGCCTTATGTAAACACATGAAACAAACAAATGTTTATTTTGATCCTTTGTGTTACTTGACAGGTTGGCAGAAGAGCTTTTGATGGAGGCCTTGGCTGATGTAGCTGCAGAGTTTCAGGATGTTTGTGAGGAGTACGGAGAAGCTGTCTTCACCTCAGAGTTTCTTCAGCCAATCCACTCTCCTTCCACTATGTCATAACAGTGTGATTAATTACAGGTGCTTTCTTTCGCACAGCTCAGGAACACAAACAAATGCCTTTTGGGATGGAAGAAATGACTGTGAAAACCTACCCATACCAATTTATGTTGCTTCCTATTTCATGTGAGATTTCCAAAAATACTGTACTTTTTATACATTAAAATACATTAATGTGGAGGAGTTCTGGTTTCCTAATGACCATAGACATTAGATGTCTACTGTGCTTTAAATACTAGTGTGTTCATTGTGAGTACAGATGGTGAGTGAGAGTCGTATCCCGAGTCTATTGGGCTAAGTTGGTGAATATGTTTGGATCTTAAGGGTCAGTGGATGGGTTCCGGTAACTGACATGTGAGCAACATGCTTTTCCTAGTGGGCAAAATGATTGGCTACTATCTATTGAAAGTGGGCATGATCCTTAAAAACATCTGCACACTTAGAGTGCCTTCAATGACACTCATGACACTTTTTTTAGAAAAATGTTTTCATGCTTTATATTTAATACAATAATGATCATTACCTAGATTTATAATAGAAATAATTCTTATTTTTCCTTTACCAAAGTAGATTTCTTACGGTAATGACTGGTGTTTTTATTAGTCTGCCATCTTGCTTACTTATTTGATGCTGTGAGGGGTATGCTTTTTTTTCTTCTTTTTTATTTTTCATTTGGTCATTATCATCACTGTTATAAACAAGAATCTCAGGAAAGACTGAAACATGAAGTGTTTGTCAATAAACATTCTGTCTATTAATAGCCTGGGTGTCTCAACAGTGTTGTTATGTGTAATGTTCATTGGAGTTCAGGAATACCCTGTCACTTTAAATTAATTTGATACATAAAGTGGCTCATGTACAGTTCCAGTGGCTTGGTGGAAAAAGCCAGATTATGGAAACAGTAGTTCTCGAGAATTTGTGTTTGGACCTAGGGCTGTGCTTGCAATGTCATGGTCAGGTAGCGCAATTAAAGGGCTCTGGAATGAGACCAGGCAGCTCTCGATCCTGCACCCAATAAATTTCACAGTTGTCTCTGGATCCAACCCACTCCAACAAAGGCTCAGAAGAAGTTAAGCATTGAAAAAGCTTTCACTTTACTCCAACCAGGAAATGTAAAGGTAACGTAAAGTGTTTCACATTGCAGTCTTAGGTCACACAATTCTTGTAGGTATTTAAGGAAATATTTAAAAAAGTGATTAATTAAATGAATAATTAAATAAATTATGTTTGTTTTGTATAATCTATGTAATGTACAGTACCCGGAAACCTGGAAATCCATTACAGTGGGTACAGAAAGTATTAGAAATTTAAATTGATCACTTTGTTTCATTGCAAATTTCAAATTTGCTAAAATAAAAAAAAAAACTCATGTAATGTACACAGCATCCCTTCTTGACATAAAAACAGGCATGTAGACATTTTTGCAAGTGTATTAAAAAAGAAAAAGTGAAATATCACATGGTCATAAGTATTCAGACCCTTTGCTCAGTATTTAGTAGAAGCACCTTTTGAGCTAATACATCCATGAGTCTTCTTGGGAATAATAAAGTTTTCATTTCTTAATTTAGGGATTCTCTCTTGCAGATCCTCTCCAGTTCCGTTAGGTTGGATGATGAACGTTGGTAGACGGCCATTTTCAGCTCTCTACAGAGATGATCAATTGGGTTTAGGTCAGGGCTCTGGCTGGGCCACAGAGTTGTCCCGAAGCCACTCCTTTGTTGTTTTACCTGTGTGTTTAGGGTCATTGTCTAGTTGGAAGGTGAACCTTTGGCCCAGTCTGAGGTCCTGAGCATTATGGAAGAGGTTTTCTTCCAGGATAAGAAGAAATGGACAGCTTGTGAGTTAAATATGAGAGTCACAGCAAAGGGTTTGAATACTTATGACCATGTGATATTTCAGTTTTTCTTTTTAAATAAATGTACAAAAAATGTACAGTGTGAGTGTACATTAATGAGAAATAATATGACCTTTTTTAATTTTAGCAATTTCAGCAATGAAACAGAGTGAAAAATGTAAAGGGGTCTAAATACATTCCGTACCCACTGTATATGCATTGTTATTGTGTCAAGTTGTGTGTGCAAAAGCTGCGGTTCTGTGGTGTGATTTATGAACCAGTGTTATTACAGTATATAGGGGCTGCTCTTGCCACAAGCCAAGTGCAAGCCATTGCTTTAGACTGTGCAGCTTGAAACCTATATAAAGATTTCAACTGTAGAATAGCATTTTTTATTATTTAGGAAAAGTGCAAAAGAGAGTCTTTTTGGAAGAAGTTACTGACAGACAATAAATACACATAATAATCTTTCCATTATACTAAAAGCATTGCTACATAATGTTCACAGATAGCTTTCTAAGGTTAGACCTGTGATTGTCAGCGTTGCATGTTGGAAGCTTTCTTACAAATTATGGTCAAAAGCAAAACGTACAGAAGTGTGAAACTGTCTGGTTCTGGTTTGTATCCCTCCTTCCCTGCGGGGGAAAAGATTCAGATATGAGTGTGACTAGAATAGCTTCAAATACAGCAGAACAGCTGGAAACTAGTGAGAAACAAATCTTATTAGCCCTTGCAGCAGACTCAGCATGCAGTTATGTCTCATGCAGATTTGTAAATGATTACAGGGTGTGGTCTAAATAGACACTGGGTCTTATCAAAAAAGGGTTTAAATGTGCTTGCCCTGCTGTCTATTACAAGGCACTCTGGGGATACTTTTGGGTAGTGTACCTCTTGATGAGAGATCACTGCCTGCTAGACTTGCTTCCATGATGCATTCGAAGACATTTTGCCCAATTGATCGACTTTGAGAGGGGGCATGTCATTGGACTGAGAGAAGCAAGATGGCTGTTCCTCCAGGATCATGGTGCAACACAGAACACAAAGTGCAAAACAATACAATACAGTGCAAATAAACATACAATAAGTACAAATAGGTCTGTAAAATACAAAATACAGTCTTTCATTCTAATCTCTTACAAGTAGTTACGGGACGAGACTTAGACAAGTGTTGTTTAGTGCATGATCATGTGTAGATGGTACATGGTAGAAGCATAATATTAAAAAAGGCGGACTATCCCAGAACGTTATATGAGCAAAATGAAAACAGAAGCTTATTTTCAGTAATATATTACTTCGACTAATAATTCTACTAATTCAAGTAAAATTCAACACATTTAGGAAAAGGTACTGCATTAAAGAGATTAGGTATGATGTCACGATCAAGTTTGTTGTGATAACTGAATAAGAACGATTAATAAGACAAATTAAAGCATTTTATCAGTTCATTTGTGCATTTTGTCCATCTGGTCTCAGGCAATGATCCCATTATGTCTAAGGGAGCAAATTCCAAACTATGGAAGAGGTGCAGGTTGTCAGATGCTTACGGAGAACGTAAAAATCCAGTTTGGTCATTGTGAATGAGATCAGAAATGACAGATTCCATTTTTAGTAGAGAATTTAATGTCAGCATTTAGAAGTGACAGAGGTCTCGAAGAGGCTTGCATTTTTCCCAGGTTGCAGGAGAATTTAAATAAGTGGAGCATTTTGGTCTGGATGAAACATTCCAAGCTCTAAAGAATACTCGATTGATCAAAAAAAAAAAATTGGTCCAATTTAATCTCATACCACTAACAACAATTCTGTGGGGGACTTGTGTGTCTGCCAAGAGATAACTGCCACAAAGTTCCTTCAATGACATTGAATTGTATAGCCTGCTGTGGTGTAAAGAAAGGCATGTCTAACACATAAAAAAGATACATTTCCTCAAAATCAACAGACAATTCAGAGGTATATACTACCGATTACTATAGAAGCACCTAAATATATTATTGACGTGAGGGGAATCAGAAAGTAATGCACCTGCTCAGTTCCTAATTGCACGAATTCAAGCAAGCTTTTCGAATTCCTTAAGCTGTAAAGCCAACAGTCCACCTGGTCTCACAATAAGCCTTTATTTATGCCATAACAATTCTACTTGTGTGCTAATAAGATCTTTAAGTTCAGCCTTATATGATGCCAAACGAGCAAAGTCTTGAATTGTCTAATTGCAGCTTTTAATATCCATTTCATGACTCTCTTTCAATACGAACAACACAGTTTGTTTGTTTGTTTTTTAAGTTAGCTTAAGTTAGTTTGCTGTGTCACTTTGTTTAGAACCTTTATTGTATAGAACCTTATATTGTATAATGAAGTACAAATATAAGCATACCATATATTTTTAATACTAAAAAAATGACATCCAGGTTAATAAAATACTTAATATTTACAGTGTTGATTGTTCTTCTTTAAAGCTTCTGTAATTTCCCTCAGCATGCTGGAAGTCTTGCCTATTCAGTGCTTGGAGCTTACAATTACATTTATGTTATTTAGCAGGCACCCTTATCCAGAGCTACTTAATTCATACAGTCTTACCATTCAAGCAATTGTGGGTTAAAAGGATCCAACTGTGGTAGCTTGGCAGAGGTGGAATTTGAACCCTGGACCTTCACGTCCATAGACCAGTGCCTAGGCCACCACAGTGCTGTGGAGTTGATCACAGTTACTGGGTTTTTGTTTGTCTAACCTCTTTTTGAGAATTGATAACATTTTCTTGGATTTGGATTGGATTGAGATCCGAGGAGTTTCCTGTCCATGGACCCAATTTTGAATGTTTTATTCACTGAGGTTACTTGGTCCACTTGGTTATCAGGTTTGTCTTGTGACATGGTGCCGTTATTCTGGATTGTTGGGAGAAGTTGATTTTGGGATGTTTTATACCTTCCCTTATTTACAGCTTTGCGCTTTTTGAGCGAAGTTTGAATTTCTACCTGTTAAATTGTATCATGCAGCCACACTGATTGATCCCAAAGAGGAGGAGTGTTTGATTTGACAGTGTGATGTGAACAAGAAGAAGCAGTTGCGCTGGAGGCAGTCACACACACACGCACACGCTAGAAAGTCTGTACAGATAGGCTATTCAAATCTTTGTATTCCTGTCGTTTCGCAGGAACCCTCATTTACCTCACATGTTCCTCATCCACTACAGACAAAATGCGCTGGCAATCCAAGAGCAGCAAACCGAGTGTGTGCTGAGCTGAGAGCCGCAGCCGCCGTCTGAAATGACTGACTTGCATTCTTTATTAGTAAATTCACTAGAAAATACACGTTTCCCCACAATGGCTAAACAGGTGAAAGGCAAAGGTAAGTAACAGTTGTCTCTATTTTTGTAAGTCGGTCTACTGTTGTGAGTCGCGTAACTGACGTTAGTTTGGAACACGATCCCAAAGAGTCGATTCTCCAGGTCCAAGAAGGGATTTCGAGTCGAGAGTCGTGCTATTGATTATGTATAGTGACACTTCCACACTTCCTCACCAATATTTATTTACTGTGATTTTGGTTAAAGTGCTAAGAACTGAGAAGAAAGAAATGAATATTTTTTGTATTATTGATCATTGGAATCAGTTCAAATGATTCCCACGAAATCGGAAACAACTCCGCAATTTTGGAATCGAACAAAAGTCCTTACGCTTTGGGATATGCGTGTAGTACAAGGACAATGCGAATTAAATTCATTGCATGTGTGAGTCAACACTGAGTGGGCACAATAATTTATATATTTATTAGGTACACCTGTTTAACTGGATAACTCGAACAGCTAATTAATGTACTGGGACTGTGGTAGCTAGCGGTTAAGGTACTGGGCTCTGGACCAGAAGGTCCAGGGTTCAAATCCCACCTCCGACAAGTTGCCACAGTTGGGTCCTTGAGCAAGGCCCTTAACCCACAATTGCTTGAATTGTAAGACTGTATGAGTTGTAAGTCGCTCTGGATATCTGCTAAATGCTGTAAATGTAAACGTTAATGGAATGAGGCCAAACGACACATTGAGGGATTTAGACATGGTGTAAATAACTAAGTAACTTAACATAGCATGCTTGTTGGTGTGGGACGGCTGGTTCAAGCTGTTAGAAAGGCAACAGTAACTCACATTAAAACTTGAAGCAGATGGTCTACGGGAGCAGAACCAGGGTCAGAATTGAGCATGAACAACATTACAAGGAGTAATCCATACAATTTGTATCAATAGTTGAGGTTGTTGGTGGTGCTGTAATGGCATTTGTCTTGACACACTTTGGCCCGCTTAATATAATACAGTTTACTTGAGGGTTGCTGCTAACCATGTGCTTAACTTTATGACCACAGTGAACATCTTCTGATGGCTACTTCCAGAAGGATAATCACTGTACTCAAATGGCCACCATAGTCACCAGATCTCAGTTCAATAGATCATTTGGGATGTGGTGGATTTGCATCATGGATGTGCAGCCGACAAATCACCAGTGATTGTATGATTCTGTTGTTAGAATATGAACCAAAAGGCAAAAGCAGGTCCAACCTGATACTAGCAAGGTGTACCTAATAAAGTGGCTAGTGAGTCTGAATTCCCACAAATTGAGGAAAATGTTGGCTTGTTATATTGACAGCCATGACGGTATGGTTTACTCACAAAGATAAGAGTCCCTACTTTACACATGTAAAGTACAAATGCTTGCACATTTTACCTTAACAACGTTCCAGTAATGAGGAAACAAAAGGACAGTTATGATTTCACACTTTAAAGTACCCCCGTTTGCTTAAATACAGCCATTAGTCTTTTTGGATGAACTTGTCCATTACAGTATTAGAGGAATTACAGTACTGGGGAATTTTCGTCCACTCTTCCTTGCAAAATTGTTTGAGTTTTGTTATATTTTGTGGAGTGCCTCAATAAACTGGTTACTTAAAGCCTGTCTAGAATTTTCCACATTGGATTTAGTTAAGGACTGTATCCACAATGATTTTGGGGGGTTTATTTAGGGTCATTCTTATGCTGGAAGGTTAACCACCTGCCCATCATCTGCCTAGCAGAGTACATTTTTTCCATAGGAATCTGGATGAACTTGCCATCACTGTTTGCTTTTTTGGCAAACACGCTAGCATTTCAATTTACTTGTAAAAACTTCAAACTTTGGTTTTATCTTACCAAAAAAGACCTGCCACGTGTCATCAGTGTGAGGCTTCTTTCTTATTATCCTGTTGTACAAGCCAACTTTGTGCAACATATGTGAGATTGTTATTGCATGCACATACTGACAAATCACAGTCATAAAGGTTTAAAACGTAGGCACTTTCCTTTTGGGAAATTGAGCATTATTGGGCATCTAGTTTGAAGGGACGATTGCCATACATCTTCCCCTAACCCTACGACCTCTCACTATCAGTATATGCAGTGGGTACAGAAAGTATTCAGACCCCTTTAAAGTTTTTTCTCTTTGTTTCATTGCAACCATTTGCTAAAATAAAAAAAGTTCTGTTTTTAGTTCTCATTAATGTACACTCAGCATCCCTTCTGGACAGAAATAAAAACGTAACATTTTAAATTTATTATATGATATGACAATGGTAATTTGGTAATGGTAATTAAATGCTAATTTTAATTTAAGAAAAAGTAAATATGTATATTAATGTATGTAATGAATTGAATATAGTTTATGAAATACAGATACAAATATAGATGGTTTTTTTGGGTGCTTGTTTCGTAGTTACTCTTTTCTTACAAATGTTGATTATAGAAGTTGCACAGTCATGTCTTTTAGCATTGTTGTTAATTTGGTCTGCTCACGTGTTTGGCTCTGCACTGTAACATATGTTCCACTCCATTGGAGACACTGATTTAGAATGAGCTTGGCACACTAAATTGTGAAACAGCGGGAGTAGTGTTTTGTTTATCAGTGTTTTCTCATCAGTACAGTAGAATTGCCCATTTTGTAGGAGGTGACAGGTAACAAAGCCAGTGAATTTCGATCATACTATAAGAGAAACTGATAGTCCTATTTACATGTACTGTGATATACCCACGTACTAAGCCTCAAACAACATATTTAAAATAGCTTAACTTAACCAATGTGCGTTTTGTTGACTATTAGAAGCACGTGTCATTACCAATACTTCCTTAAGCAACTGTCCCCAACTCACTTATGCTCGCTATAATGATCGTAGATTGGAAAATTTGATTCAAAACATGTAATTTATGCTCATCATGATGAATGTACATGACGAACTGAATGTACAATTTATAATGCAATGCTGTTTGTACGAATGTGTTTGCACACAACACATGCCTACAGATGCTGCAGGTGGGCCTGAAGATCCTGCACATTTATAGAGTGCCAAAGCTGGTCCCAAAAATACTCGGTTGGCAGTAGGTCTGGCAACGTGGCAAGGAAGTTTTGTAATAATCAAGCATTATTCCGCTGAAAAATGGCAGTTGAAAGCCATGCCATTCGAGGCAACACATGGCTGTAGTATATCCTGCACATATCGTTGAGTTGTTAGCATCTCTCGTATCACTATTAGGGGTGACTGACTGTCCTATACTATGGCTCCTCAGATCATCACACCAGCAGTTGGGGTACCAGCCAACGCAGGACTGACTTGAAAAATCACCATGAAAAATCCATGCTCGATTTCGACAATCATAGGATCCTTTAGAGAACCTGGCTCCACCTATCTTTTGTGACAAGACTCAGGGTCTAATCACATTACCCCTGTCTAACATAACTGCATGCTGCACGTGTTATGCAGCAATTCCAACAATCTGATTTCTGTTTTATTGCCTTATTTTTGTCAATGAATATGCTGTCACAAAAATGACCCATTACAAACCAGAAATGAATTTCAGGGCTGTCATTTGGAAACCGGGTGAATTGGACCACTGAGCAATAGGAAACATAATATGGTCTTATGAGTCATCTTTCATCATAAAGTTCACCATCTGGAAGAATGTGTTGTTGTGTAAAGCCCAAGGATATTTTCGACCCTTATCTGTAAAATATGATGCAAGATCCTTAATTATAAGCACAGGGAAATCATAATTGCTGAGTATATAATAAACATATATGATATGTTTCCCATGTTACTGGCAGATAAAATGGAAATAAAAAATGGAGTGGTTTTATAAACATTTACATTTAGTTATTTAGCAGCCTCCCTTATCCAGTGCGACTTACAGTCTTGTGATACAGTCCTACAGTCCAAGCGGTTGTGGGTTAAGGGTCTTGCTCATGAACCCAACAGGGTCGGTGTAGTCCAGAAGAGTAATTGTCAAGCTACCACCACAAATCCAGTGCCATAACTGCTAGGCTATCCCAGTTGATGGCTGGATGGATGGATTCATGGATGAAGCGTTCCTGGCCTTGAACGTTCTGAAGCGTAGACTGAAATTAATTGCATGTATTAAATGATGAATTGTTCACTTTCAAAACACCAGATGACTTGGGACAGTAAGACATAGTGTTACCAAAATAAAATAATTTATTTGAAAGCTGCTTTGTACTTTTTTTATTAGGTTTTATATAGAAATGCGAGTGCTTTATCAATATGTTAAGAGCTAGTGTAAATTTTCTCTTTCCTTACCATATGAGCAATCTAGAAATGGTGCTTTTATTATGCAAATGTGGTCATTCTGAATTATAGCAGACATTAATGGACAAATGTGTGGACAAGTTTGTCGTTTCAAATGTACGAGGGAATAATGAGTTAATCATTGAATCACAGCCCTTGTTTCTCTGGCATTTAGGCGTTATTGCTTTTTGATGAAGCATCATTCACATCAGTAATAAGTTGGATTGGACACAACGGTGAGGAGTATAAAATATCTGATCAGAAATGATGTTTTTGAGCTGTCAAAAAATGTATTTTACTTGGGAGAGCACTCGTGATTTACAATATCCCAAATCAGAAAAGCACAGAACGGAAAATGCATGATAAAAACACACAATGTTTCTTTTTTTACATTTACATGTATTTCCTTGCAGACAGTATGAAAAAGATATCTCAGATTTTGTCTGGTAAACTTAATTTCATTTGTTTTTTAACATTCATTCCTATTTCAGGCAGATTTCAGGCCTGCAACACAACAAAAAGTTGTGATAGTAAAACACTTACCACATTTACCATTCCTTTTCCTTTTTGCATCGACATTTGCACCCAACAGTAAAGTAAATATAAAACATAAGCTAAGTTTTGTGCAAAATGATTTTTTGTAAAATTGTAAATGAGGCCCCAAACTGAGTAATTAAGTGAAACTATGAGATTCAAAAAGCTGATGCTGTAGAAAGAGATGTGAAAGGTTATAGGATGAAGAGTACTGTGTCTAAAAAGTGTTATTTACTGTTCTGTTGAGTGGCATTACAAGCCCAGTTTCCCCCAAAAATAAACGCAGCAAACAGTAGGTCATCTGTGTGTTGCCTGTGATTGACTTTCTGTAGCTACTTCTTGCTTTTGATCACTGTCTCTTTTTTTATCTGTTAATTATTCAATGTTGTATTTACCCACAGGAAAATTGTTGTGCCCAATAGCTACTTTTCATACCTCAGGAGTCTGATTCTGGTTTATGTTGTATTTATGTTTTAACTTGGTCAAAGAAGTTTCTCTTGAAATCCCCATGGATAAATAGATGTATATGATAGAGGTAAGGGGACATGAATACAAGTAAGACAGAATAAATTTATCTTAAAAGGGCATTGTTGTGAGACCAGCACAAGATCGGAACCCAGGGTCTCAGCTTTTTCCATCAACAGTTCTCCTCAAATGGCTTTTCATCTGAAAGGGATTTAAAACCATAACAAAACTTCAAGCCTTCAAAGCTTCAAATGTAGCAACAGACCCCTGCTGCTAAACTAGCTCATTAAAGTTTATTCAAGGTTTGAAAGGCAAATGATATCTCCCCTAGCCTAGCTTATATCTGTCTGCAGCCTCTTCAGACCTCGCCCCCACCTGCTCTCCAACAACCCCCACCCTACCACCTCCCATCATCTTCACTGAACTGCAGGTCAGCTATGTTCTCAGGTAACAGAAGATCAGGAAAGCAGCATGCTCTGAAGGCATTTTACCTGCAACACTCTATTCTGAAAAGCTTTCACACATCCTCACTGATCTCTTCAATTAGTCTCTGATCTACAACATCTCTGCAACATTTTTGTCATCATACCAGTTCCTAAAAAGCCGAAAATCTCTTGCGTGAACCACTACAGTCCAGGAGCCCTAACATCTGTAATCATGAAGTGCTATTGGAGACTTTTACTTTAGCATCTCAATGTCAGATGCGATGCCTTCTAGGACATTCTGCAGTTTGTGTATAGAGCCAACCGACGTTTTAATTTGGTCCCTTTCTGTGTCCTGTATTCTGACACTTACAGCAATGTGCTGTTGGTATACTTTAGCTCTGCTTTCAACACCACCATGCCTAACTTTGTATTAGATTATCTGTGACAGTTTAGTGTCCCCACATCTGCTTTTGGATCCACAGCATCTGGTCTAACAGGAAACAGTGCCATGGTGCAACGCCAATAATCTGGATCTAAACACCTTAGATGATCTATGATTTTGGACCCACCCCCGTGCTTCCACCTGAGAAACGGGGCTTGTGAAGAAGGTGCAGCAGCGCATGTATTTTTTGCAACCAGCTCTAGACACTTGGCCTTAAGCACTGCTAGAGCCCATAATGACATCCTTCATCTCCATTTGGTTTGGATCTGCATCTTTGCACACCAAGCATAAGCTACAATACCCAGAGAAATGTGCAGAGAAAATCACCGCCTGTCTGTTCTTCACCATCAAAGATCTGTACTCATCCAGGATTAGGAAGAGGGTTAGGAAGATCATGGCTGTCCCATTACATCTTGGCCATTTGCAAATTGTACCTCAGAGGGGACCAATAGTGAGATTTTTAAAAACTCAGACCAACCGCCACCTTCCCACTTTATTTGCTCAGGTCATCATTCTCCTGAACATAGAGCTGCTAATACTCAAGGATAAGTGGATGTCATACTACAGGTTGAGTCAGAATTCACAGGACACAGCAAACAAAGGCTGCCAAAACCATTGTTGAGGTTTCTTGGTTGGTAGCGAGCTTCAGACGACCAGTATGTGGCTTGCCATCCACGGTCCTGATTTCTCTGAATTTGGTTATGTGGGATGTAACAGAGTTAAATTGGTGGTGTTTCTGGATGTCGGTTGTTGAAGCTGCATTCCTTTCACCACAATCGTTAATTTCATCTTCAGTTACCCGTGACGACATTTTTTTAAACATTCCGTGTTGATAAACTTGATAAACAAGAGATATTACAAATCAATCAATTTCCGAGACAATCCTGGTCTTCTTTGATATGCTGCATGACAACCTTCCCATTGAGAAAAAAACTGCCTTTTATCCAATATGGTGGCTTTCACAATGACAGCCATTTTTCCGGACATAGCCCACAAGACCCCCAGATCCCTTGAATTGTTATTTGTATTATTAATTGTTATATTATGCTTTGTAGAGGGAGAAATATGCAAATCCATTCCAATAATTTTCTCACATATTTGTTGACAAACATTAGATTGTCTGGTTATCCTTGCTCCTCTCAAAGACTTGGTCTTTCCTGGATGCCATCTTTAACCACTTTGTTCAATCACTTATTGACACCAGCTGTTAAAAATCACGAAATTGTATTTAAAAAAATACAGTATTATTATAAATAAATAGTATTATTAGCTCTAAATTGCCCCATCCAAACTTTTTATGGAATAAGTTGCAGGCCTGAAATGCAGCAATGGACGTTCAGGAACACATGTAAATTAATTAAAAATATCTAAGAGTTAAACTGTTTGAATGTGATAAAATCAAAGTAAATGTAAGAAAAACTGTGTTTTTTTTTAATATGCATTTTCCATACATTTCCAACCCTTTCTGATTTGGGGTTATATACTTGGGGGGTATTTGGGATGTATATGCACCATTGCCTGGCAAGTTTGAACTAAATGCATTATTTTTGAAGCTGGAAATGATTTTTGCTTCAACATCTCAAATTATTTTCTGCATCAATTTAAGCATTTGCTCTGGACTCACTGCATGGATGTCTAAATGTAACCTGTTTTTAGATTTGCTAATTGTATATCCATCTGTAAGTCATTAATTAAGCTATTTAGTTAATTCTAGGCTCGTTATTAAAACATTATGCATTTTATGCACTTTCGACTGGGTAATTATTCCTGTAACATCAAATGGTTGTTATTTAACATGGCGCAGTCAAAAAAATAAATTTAGCAAGCAGAACAGTCTTACAGAAAGTACGTTTGTGGCTATTACAGCAACAGAGCTGTATGTAGGTCATGCTGGAGTAAACTGTACTCATTCTCAGTTGCACAGATTTTTAGCTGAGATAACAGATACTCAAATTCACTGGCCTGATAACTTCATCGACTGCTTAGATTTGGCATTGTGAAGGAGCAGATGGGCTTGATTTGCAGATGATCTGTAATTATAGTGAAATAGGAAAAGCCTTACTAAATAATAGGTGGGTAGGGCTGGGTGGGCTCAGTGGGTAGCACCGCTTCCACACAGCAAGAAGGTCCTGGGTTGGTCCCAGGGTGGAGTGGCTTGGGTCCTTTCTGTGTGGAGTTTGCATGTCCTCCCTGTGTCTGTGTAGGTTTGCTTTGGGTACTCTGGCTTACTCCCACAGCCCACAGGCGTGCATGCTAATTGATTACTCTACATTTAGCATTGACTTCAATCAATCAATCAAATTTTATTTATACAGCGCTTTTTACAATGGAGCATTGTCTTAAAGCAGCTTTACAACAGTATATTATCTAAAAAAGGCCAATCCCAGTCTGAGCAAGCCTATGGCGACAGTGGCAAGG